>SNQJ01S0010775.1:54905-67517 GCA_010110895.2 Picea sitchensis | reverse complement strand
ATATACCAGCATAGATCCACCTTAGCCCTGGATCTATCAAGCGCCTAGAGGGATCAAATCTCTTGAGGTGCAAAGCTTTAACCTTTCCTCAAGTTTTGCATTCTAAAAAAGGTTTTCACGTCAAGAGATTTGATCCCTCTCAGCGCTTGATAAATCCGGGGTTAAGATGGTTCTATGCTCGTATATATTTCAAATGCACAAATAATCATGAAATCTAACCACAGAAATCTTTCAGTCATGACAATTATGATTTGTCAGTATGAGAACCAGAAAACAAGTTTATATCACAACTAAGTTTTTCATTGCTGAGACAATGATGATAAGATGGAAACACATTTGTTAGAAAAGGTAACGTCCAACAGAAAGCAGTGACAATGTTTCAAACTTCTAGCAATTATTTATATCAGACACATAAGCCTGTTTGTTATTCAACAAGAAAAAGACAAATTTGGAAAATCAGCTTCGATGTCCATGATGATAAATACAGTAGTTACCAATCAAGGGTAAATCCATCTGTGACTCTACAGCAAAAGTATTTGAACATATCAAAGCCAGATACCACCGTGACCACAGCAATTGACACCATTCCGGCAGTGCACTGACCATCCAAAACATCAACCCTATTTTGCTCTAGAAAAGGAAAAAGATCTAAATAGCAAAAAGCCAAACTCTTTTTCACAATCTTCTCTTATGGATCAGCAGAACGAAAAATATGACCCTCAAATAATTAACATCATTAGTCAGCTTGAAATACAAAATCTAACTCATTAGTGAAGAAGAAATATTTCTTTAATGGTTACATGATGTTGGTATTGGAAAGTTCAAACTATTTTAGAATCAAAATCAGAACTTTATTTTGATCCCAATCACAAGTTCAGGTACAAATTTCTCAGGGAGAGTTAAAACCCAAGCTAAGAACCATTCCAGTCTCTACACAATGCGTTCCAGTTCCCTTGCATACCCCAGTGTTTGATTAATGAGTTGCAATGAAGGGATTTCTTTACTTGGAGCAGACTCTTTCGCTTTTTGGAAATACACACAGCCATTCCTTATCTCCCACTCAGGATGCTCCTGCAATTGAAAAGAAACATAGATTATTCTCTAAGACATGTTAATAATCGATTACATTAAATTCCACAGATGACCAAAATAGGTGCAATGTAGAAAGGTCCAAATACAATATAAGCCTAGCCAAGTGCTTGCTGCAAGTCCAATACAAATAGACATCGATTTATTGAAAAGAGGTACAAATATAAAATGAAGGACAAAATCAGGCCAAGGACAAGGAAGCAATAAAAGTTTAGAGATTGATTCTCCACAAAAAAGAGACACGATATGCTAATGCAGCACGTCCAATATCATTACTCTAAACATTCATCCTTGTCCTCTATAGAAAGAAAAAAGGAAAACAGAAAATTAAGCAGGGTAATCACAGTGAATTCAAGCAGAGAACATGAGTACTAAAGTTGGCACTCGACATATACCAACAAGGGGTGAACAAAAATGCAGTTAAACGAGTCCAAACATGATCAAGCATTCTTCAAAACAGCTATTAACCATCTAGATAACTGGGGAAGACTTTCAAGGAAACAGTACGATGTTTAAAATCATTAGTGAAAATGTCCTAAAGAAGGCCTCTTCTTTTCAGAAGATAACAAGGAATCATCCATCACTAATGATTCTGCACTTCCCTGATTATCTTTGATGTTCTTTTCTACTAGATGAGAAATAACCATGAAAAATCTGAAGGTCCAGACAAACCTCAGTGACGTATTCCTCTAAATCCTGATTAGAGGAGAACATCAAGATTTGCTTAGCATCCTGTAGTGATAAATAGTCATATGCCTTCTCACTGCAGCCTGCAATTTCATCTCTGCAAATAAATCCACATATATCGCATTATAAACTTTACACGGAGAAATATTGACTACCCTTCATAACTTGAGCACTCAATTATAATATTTCATAAAGGAAAGCTTACACTCCAGAATATTGCATATTTTTGCATACTTGTAAGAGCGAAAGATCTTATGAACACTGTACACTCGATAATGCGGCATATTCTCCACAGACAAAAGATGGTGAAAAATAAAATCAAGTTCCATGTTTTCAGAGACAATCAAACACATTTGACAATGCCTTTTTATCTCTCATATATCTAACTCTTAGATGAACAGCAGAACAGCTGTAAAGATTATGTTTCAGTAATAAAGTGAAAGAGAAAACAGAAAAGACACTGGTTATTTTATTTATAACCTTGTTATAATACCAGTGGTTGCAACTTGAATAAAGCCTTTGAGAAGATGAGAACAGCCCATGCAGAAAACTGGAAACTGGTAGATATAAACTACAACTAATGCTAGTTGAATGTTACATCATCCCATCACAAATGTGCCACATCTTATACTAGAAAAACAATTGCTCAGCTGACCCACAGTTATTACGACTTACGTGTCTAGAGCATTGGAATCACATATTATTTAACAGTGACACACAAATATGCTCTTAAAAGCAGATATTCATTATATTCAAATGTGTGATGATCAATACAAAAGGCACAAGGCCCAGTATATAATAAAATATGGGAGGGTCACACCCCAAATATATACTAATATATATTATATTGTATTATTAATATATAATAATAATAATAATAATAATAATAATAATGTTGGTGACACTGACCCAAGTCAAATTTATACTCTATCCCCACTTAAGCTTGACATGGGATTAAGGAACGGACATACGATAATCCCCCCTTGATGACCATTGATGGCAACTTCATACCAGTCAGCATATGCAACTTGACAAATTTAGTCTGTCATTGATTTGGGAAATATGTCTTGACTATGACAACACTCCACATGAATATTCACTGTCCCATACAATCACCAATGTTGACAACATCCTGACTATGATGAAGTGCTAACAAGCTCTCTACGGGGTATACATCTGCCGGGTTGATGACTTTCCATTCCCAATACAGTATTATGTTGACCCATCCATCTAATTATTATCAGCAGGGGAATGGATCGTCTAAGTTTTGACAGTGCATGAACACTAGGGACACCCCCCTGTGACTGGAGAAAAACAGTCTGAATGAAAGAGAAATTAGCAATGACCTTAGGCTAATTACCCATAGTTGTTTCTTAGGTTTGTACAGAGCAAATCTGAGAGATAACAAGAGGTGAGGGAGAGCCTTAGCATTAAAGTGAAAGAAATGCAGAAGTCATGGATAAGTAAAAATATCCTCAGGGAAAGAGAAGGCAAACAAAGGAAGGGACGGGAATACCTCGCAGACCATCGTTGTTTGTATCATCCCAGAACTTCGGAGGGCCAAGGGAAAAGAAACTAGAATCAAGAATACAAAGAGGTTTAATCTTGATCAAGAGATGTTAATGACCCTTGGGCATAAGGGGGAAAAGAAGTTGCACCTAAGAGAATGGAAGAGGAATTATCTACTGATAGGATACTCATTAAAGGCAAAGATAAATGGAAAGGTCCTAACTCAAGAACGGAGACAAGTTTGGAGATCACTCGCACTCAAAGAGATGATGGAGGGAAGGAAGGCAGAGTGGAAGTGGACCTCCCTGCTATACAAAGGCTCATAATTACAAGACACTGGGAAAGGATGGAATCTTGTCTTTGACTCTAGTAGTCATAATTTTTCTTTCAACTCAGATGAAAATATATTCTAAACTTGAAGAATAAGTACCATCTAAGGTTGCAGCGAGACAAACAGAGGTTAGTCAAGCTATGATTGAAGGAGGGCTGGATACTGGAACAACACATTCCACCTCTCATTCTGGCCAAGGCAGAAGGTCTTGATTGAGCTTAGCACAGCAAATGGCAAAAAAGGAGATCCAGGAAGAAAAGCAAAAGACAATAATTGGGGCCCTTAGAGAACAGAACACCTCCATAAGAGGTAAGAAATTATTTTCTTTCCCTAAATATCCGTGGGTTTGGATCTTCCTGCAAAAAAAATCCATTAGGAGAGTGGTACATAAATATAACACTAATATTTTCTTGTTGGAAGAGATAATCGTAGGAGCAGAAGAAGTCAAAATGACCTTAAGCCAAATGTTTGCTGGATGGAACTTCGAAGTTATGGGAGCAATAGGAATATCAGGATGGCTTGTAACTGGTTGGAAGAACATTGTTGAGAAAGTGAAGGCATCCTTTCCACATTCTGCTATATCCATAAATTTCTTTTCAGAAGAATTTTGGAGAAGATTCACCATTATAAATATAAATGGGCCCTATCTCCAAAGGAAGGAATGTTGGGAGCTTATTAAATTTGCCAGAAGAATGACCCGATCCGTAGAGGTGATATGAATTTTGTAATGAATAGGGAAGAAACATCGGGAGAAGAAGGAAGAGAGGACACCTGGCAGATTTCTTCTCTCAAAAACTAGAGGAGAAAGGTTTAGTGGATGTAGAGCAGTTAAAGTAGTTCCTACCTAGAGGAAAAACAGGAAAGGAGTGGAAGGCCTAGCCATAATACTGGACTGGTTTTTGTCATCTTAGACCTTGCGAGAAGATGGGGAATGAATGAGAACATGGGCTCATATACGAGGCTAATCTGATCACTGACCCATTTTGATTCAGATTGACAAAGGAGAGAGGAAACCCCAACCCCTTATAAATTCAACCCTTTCTAGCTTAATTGTGAGGAATATAGGGGGATGGTAACTCATGAGTGGGATCATTTTGATGAAAAAGGAGAATCTGCAATGCAGCAATTTCTAGAGTATCTAGTAAAGATCAAGAGGCTGACGCAGTCATGGAGAAAAGAAAAACTCCAAGAATCAAAGGAGGCCCTAGAATAAGTGGAAAGAAAGTTGGAGAAGATATTCAAACACTGTAATAGGGATGTTTCTCTGAAGAAGAGTGGGGGGTGGTAGAAGCCTTGAAGGACCAAAAAGGGACTTCTAAAATGGGAAGAAAAGTGGAGACAGAAAAGAAGAGCAGAGTGGCTTCAATAGGCAAACAAAAACACTAGGTTTTTTACAACTATGCCAATATGAGGAGGAAGCACAATACCAACTGGGAACTGAAGAAAGCAAATGGAGAGGTGGTGTCTTCCTTCAAGGATATTACTGAGAAAGGAGTAAAACAGTTTGAAGAGCTCTATAAGGAAACCCCCAGAGCTTACATAGTTGAGATTGTAACCCTCTCCTCCTTCATTCCAAGTTTTGTCAATGAAGATCAAAATAACAGCTTCATGGAGAAGTATCAAAGGAAGAACTCAAGCTGGTGGTACATTCTTTTCAGAGGGATAAGAGCCCTGGCCTAAATGGATGGCCGATTGATTTCTTCATAGGCTTCTATGAGCTTATTGAGTTTCACCTGCTAAGAGTAGTTSAAGAATCGAGGAAGAACGGCTCTGCTCTATAGGGGCTTTCAAGGCTACTTTCCTCGTTGCCATCGCCAGAAAGGACAACCCTACATCATTTGAAGACTTCATGCCTATCTCTTTGTCCAATTCAATTTACGAGATTATAGCAAAATGATTGCTATGCGCCTTGCCCCCATTCAGTCTGAGGCAATCTCCAGGGAAAGTTTTGGTTTCCTAGGTGGGAGACAAATACATGATGTGGTTGGAATAGCACAGGAAGCCGTGCACACCATCAAGACCAAAAAATCTCCAACGATCATCATCAAATTGGATTTCTCCAAAGGTTATGACAGGGTAAGTAGGCATTACGTAAAAACATGTGCTTATAGATATTGGGTTCAAGCTTCCTTTCATCAATTGGATAGAGGCATGTCTCTCCATTTCCCTTGTTGTATTAGTGAATTCAGCATAAAAGTTCTCCAATGCCACAAGAGAGCTGAGACAGGGTTGCCCTCTGTCTCCCCTCCTTTTCCTGCTAGTGGCAAAAGGGCTCAGCAGGCATATAGCTCACCAAAAAGGATCACAAGGAATAAAAGGCATCAAAATCTCAAGGGACATAATCCCAACCCACCTTCTCTTTGTTGATGATGTAATATTATTCAGGGATGGAAGTCTGACTGATGCAAAGGCATATAAGCAAGCCATCGAGCTGTTCAGATTGGCAACAGGAACTGTAATAAACACTCAGAATTATTCCATCTCTTTAAACTCTGACTGATGCAAAGGCATATAAGCAAGCCCTCGAGCTGTTCAGATTGGCAACAGGAACTGTAATAACTAATAAACACTCAGAATTATTCCATCTCTTTAAACCAGGTAGCCCCATGGCATGAGCAATAAGGACAGTGCTTCCCTACAATTTCTCTCCTCTGGATAAAGGCATTAAATACTTAGGCTTTGATCAAAGGAAGAGGCTGGCTAGACCCAAGTCTGATGGTGGATGAAGTCTCAAAAATCCATTTCTCTTTGGCATGGCATTAGCAGCCAAGAACCTTTGGAGACTGATGACAACAAAGGGGTTTGGGCAGCAAGTAATGGAGAAAAAGTACATAGAACCTCAATCAATTGAAGCATAGATTAGGGATCCTGTGAAAAAGCATACAACTGGATCCATTTTCTGGAAGGCTTTGGCCATGTCTTTCCCCCTGGTGGTAAGTTTTTTGGGATGGAAAATAGGGAGGGGACAGAAGGTGAAATTAGACCTTGACCCTTGGATTGGAGGGAAGGTAGTATACAAACTTTCAGATGAGCTCAGAAAGAATCGAACACAAGGATGCTTCTCTCTAGCAGATGTGCATCATCCTGAAGTGGGCAACCTGTGGATTTCAGGATGGAAATGTGCTTCTGATCTTGAGCTAGAGAGAATGCAAGCTGAAGAGTGGAAGGGGTTTAGACAAGATCTGGTCAAGGCTGCATTCAAACTGAGTGAGAAAGAAGATGAACTTGTGCGGACAGCTAATCGATCAGGAGGATACTAAACTGGGATTTTGGGTTACGCTATGGCTTTTCACTAAGTTACCAGCATATAAATACAGATACGGATAAGTTACAGCGGGTAAACGACAAATACAAAAAATCCAGGTCTCTTTGAGACAGTTCTCTCCATAGAGGTTTATTATTATTAATATTTTATTAATTCTCTTTTCTCCTCAACAGTCATCTCCTAATCTTTCCTTAAATACTAAGTCTCAGCACTCTTTTCTAACATCTTAGAGCTTCATTTGTCCCTGATGATAGGTGGAGTGTCCACTCGAGTTTCAAAACTTCTTCCACAGTATTTTTCCAGAAAGCTCATACAAGTACAAAAAATATAAAATATTTATATAATACAGCGGGGAAACAGCAAGTACAAAAAATATATAAATATTTTTATAATTTAAAAAGAAAAATCAGAGTTAATAATCAAAACCATTCAGGAATCCTGCCATCAGACCTCACTGCCTCATTCAGCTGTGATGGTTCCATGTCTATAGTACTGTGTCTACAGGGAATTACAAATTGTTTGTACTTGGTAAACAAATTACAAAACATCCCAGTCTGGTTACCATTTTCTTTCTGAACTTCTAAACTCACTTTGCTTACAGTTCAATCATCTCAATATACATGATACTAATATCCTTAAATCAAGGTTCCTGGTTTCAATTCTGTTACTTTTAGTATCATTTAATTTATTGGTTTCCCAAGCAGTGCTATCATGCTGTGAATGATCTGAGCCCAATATTGCATCAGGAATGGCAACTGCTCCTGTTTCTCACAACACACACTGAATGTATTGAAATGGCCATTACATACTTGTTTTTGGTGGTAAAAAAACAGAGTCACAAAAATCAAACACAGGCCAAGCAAATGAGATTTACTACATAGAGTAGATAGACCAACCCATGAGTACCTGTGAATGTCAAAGAAACACTGCAAGAATCTGTGTAGAACACAGACAATCATTCCTAGATCACTACGTCTGGACTAATGAGGATGGCAATCTGTAGACCATGATGGCTTGGGATGTTTACGGGCCACACTAAGTCACCAAGGGGTACGCATCATGCATGTTACAGTGGAGCATAAGTTATAAGAAATGGAGCAGAGTGCTAAGATTATCAAACATTTCGAAAGAGGAAAGGGAAAAAATGAAAATGATGCATGCAGCAGATCTGAAAGAAGTCCTATGGATGTAGAAGTTTATAGAAGAAAGAGAAGAATTAAAATACTTTGGTATTCATTATTATATTTAGATGGGTGCGGAAGAAATTTAGATACCTTATACAACTGAAAAATGAAAGAGAAATTTAACATTTACATCAATCTACAGCAACCTTATCTTCGTAGCTGCTATAACCAGTGATGTCTGTTTGAGCATGTAGTGACCCAAATATGGCCCATGGTAACAGATAAAGCCTAAACTTAAAGGTAACAACCTAACAGGCAACAGCCTACAGGTAAGGGTAATAGCTTAATAGGACAAGTAACTGCTAACTAGTATCAAGTAAAGGTAACACCATAACAGCCTATAGTAACAGGTAACAAGGCCACAATCCATCAAATGACAGCCTATGAGAATACTAACAGTGAAACAACAAACATGGTTAGAACAGAACCAGCGACTAAATCTTTCAAGCATATTAGACGTGTTTGTGGGGGGGCGCAGATCTTATAGATGTAATAGGGTTCCACCAAGTGGCACTAACCCTAAAAAAGCCTTTTTGTTTGGGATTTATGCATGGTGGGGGCCTCAATGGTGAACGAAGCATTTCTTATTTTCGAGATCTTGCACCCTTCTCCATGATCCGTTTCCAAACCATCATGATCCAACGTGTTACATAACCTTTCCACCAGATCCAGATCCAGATCCAACATAACCTTTCCACCAGCACATGAAGAGGAATCAAATTTAAAAGTTAAATTGGGATCCTCATTGCAAGATGTTTGGTAATGGACTCTGAGCCATAGGACCTGACATGGAAAAAGTAGAAATTGGCCGTTTTTCCATTTTTCAGCAAACTTCACAATTTTTCAACATTTCAGTGGTAATTAAAATGGAATAGTACATCTTTTCTCTCCTACACCCCTTGAGTTGAGAATTGTTGGATTGTGAGATTGAAACATAGGAATTGAACTTTAGAAAAAAAAGAATCAAGAAAATGCCTAGGGAACATGTGTTGGTAATTAGATTAGCCACCTCATTACCAAAAAATGTTAAGTTTAACCTATGTTACCGGATCCATCAGGTATGGGGGCTGGATTCATGGATCCCTGGATTGAATATGGATTCGGATTCGCCAAGATCCACCCAGGATCCATCCGTGACAATGCAGACGTCCGCTGACCCTAATTATTAGAGGTCTTGCTCGCAATTACTTATATGTGGGGCATGTATACAGAGATCAAAGCAAGTACGGAGCAGCGGGAGGAAATGTTCCCACCATCTTATGCATCAAGCATGCAGGATACATGAAAAGAAAAACTGACTTGTATTATTCCTTGCTTCTTTGAAGAAGAGGCAACGATTGGAACTAGATGCTCACTGGTGCATCATCTATAAGATAAAGTTGAAGCAAGTGGGCAGGAAGAGCACCGACTAGAAATAGCCCCTCTACCTATACCGATCGATGCAAGTGGATCGAAGTACGGGAAGTTTAGGGTACAAAGGATGCCGGCGAGGAGACAACAAATCGGGCAGTTTTCAGCAATGTCGATCCCCCTTCTGGCCCCCTTATACGGACAATGACTGGGTACCGTAATGAGCGGTGAAGAGGATCCTTGGAGGAGCGGAGAGAGTTCAAGACTTCGCTAGGTTACATAGGTTATTAATTAAGTTACATAGGTTATATATTATAATTAAGTTATATAAGGTATGTATTATATATTATAATTAAGTTATATATATATATATATATATAAGTTATGCATTATTAATTATAGTTGTGTATTATTAATTATAACTATTCTAAATATTTTATATATAAGTTAAATATTTAAAAACTTGTAGATATTTTTTTTACTTTTATGTAAATTTTATTTTAAAAAAATATGTCTATTGTTTGTACTTGCCGTTTCCCTGCTGTATCCAGATCCTGGCTTTTAAAAAAACTGGCGGATCCGTATCCAGATCCGGATCGGTATCCGAATCCTGGTAACTTAGAGTTTAACAAGTGCATTGTCTGGGTTGACCTAAGCCGCTATAACTATGCAGCAATTTCAGAATGTCATACGCTTCCAGATTCGACTTTTTGAATCTCAAGTCTTGACATTGGACAGTTTGAGAACCTTTGTTTGTTTTGGTTCAGGAATCATAATTTCATGCAATGGTCCATGGCGATTTTGTATCTTGAATCTTGTTGATATGATGATTAATCGTAATCGTATGATATACTTGGATATGTGTTTGGATACATTATAACCGATGTTTTTGCATTATATTTAATATTTAATCTCTCATATCTAATCTAAATTCAACGCAAAAAAAATTCTTGAAAATCTATACTTTTGTACTTTTCCATATGTGAAGTCATCGCTAGGTTGACTCATGAGTTTTGGCCAACTCCCAAGTCAAGTTTGACTCTTCGAACAAACAGAATCTTGTGTCAAGTCGAACCAGGTGACATTAGTCTACATCCATGGCAATGTATAAGAAATATGCCATCTTATAGCCTCCTCGTTGTGCAGAGACTAGATTTGCATCTACCTTTAATATGTTATATTGTCTCTGAAAAGAGCATTAACCACTTAGAGAGATAGTGGTTTCCATAGATTTGCATCCACATTTATTACATTGCAGTGTCTTAAAAGAGCATCAAACACTTAGAGAGATAGTGGCCTAGGTGGAAGGGATTCAAGAGTGGTGATGGTACAAAAGTTGAGAACCTTATTAGTCGTTCCTCATCGAATGCATTTTGGAGTGTGGAGGATACAGTGACCATAATTAATCCTATTGTAGATGCCTTTTGTGTATATGGCAGTGACAAACCATGCATAGGAGATGTTTATGAGTGAATGGACCAGATCAGGTGGAGGCTATATAGGAAATCATTTTTAGTGAGCATTCTAGAATTTACCCAGATAACAGGGGTCGGTTGTGGGATCTTAGTCTGCAGAGGTGGAAGATGTATCCATTCAGATGCATTTCTATTCAATCGAAAATGGTTTCATAGATGATGCAGTGGTAATGCAAAATTAGAACAGATTTTTCTACAAGTGTTATCAACATAATGATTAGGATTCCACATAATGATTCCACGACCATACAAATTCAATTGGGGAAGTATTTGAGATCAGAGCCAATTGACAGATTAGGATTCCACATACAACAAGATTCAACTTGGACCCATAGGCTGCTAGAAGCAGTATGGAGCAAGAACTCCCCTACTTCATTGGCTGGCTATACATCTACCTTCACAGGTAATTTCAACAAAATTCCTGAACTATTAGTTTTAAGATTTGTTTTTATATGTTTCTAGTTTCAAAATTTTATTATTAAATTAAACAGTGACCATAATCCATTTTGCTTCATACTCAGGCCACTAGTTGTTAGTGCGTACAAAATTGGAATGAATATGCATTCATCTATCCGGTCAAGAGGAGTCCCTTAACGCACAAAAGATATAAGATATGATGTCTGTTCATACAAATATTTGACTTTTATCTCGACAATAGCCAAAGTATTGAGTATGACCCACTGCAATGTGGGATTATGGGGGCCCGCATGATAGTGACTCGTGATGACCTCCTTTTGGATAAATTACTGGATAGCCTTGCCCACGGTGATCAAGTTCAACCTTCTGGGTCTGGGTCAATAAGTACTCCACCCGCAACAAAAGGAAGATTACCAATTACATGGACCAGGATGACTTTGATTACTAGTCTAGACTCTGCTATGACTTTACATTATTTTTGACTTCAACATTATGACTGTTCTTGTAATTTTGTAAATACTACAATTTTCAAATGCATAAGATAGTTTGACTTTGATTGCTAGTCTAGACTTTGCTATGATTTTATGGTATTATTGAATTTGACGCCATGACTGGTCTTGTAAATTTATAAATACTACATTTTCCAAATGCATAAGATAGTTTGAACGTTATTATGCTTCCAAATTTCTAGATAGTACAACTATAAATATATAGACTATTATGATGTGATCGTCGTTGTTCTACTTTAGAGTGAACTGAATTATGCCATATGATTGTTGAGAATTATAGCTCGGACAGGAATTTCCGCACAGGTTCTGTGTAAACGTGCGAGAAGTAGCTCGGGATATTTTCGAAAAGTGATTCTCTTTTCGAAAAGTAAATTCTACTTTGTAATTCACTTTAGTTAAAAAGTGAGTCTTACCTTTAGCAGTTGAGTCTAAAAAGTGTATTTCATGCATGCATGACTTAAACTAGGAAATAGATTAGAGTTTTGGTCTCAGCTAAAACTATAAAGACAGGTCAAGATAGAGAGTTCAAATACACAATAACACATGAACAACTGAGCAGGTTGAGCGACTGAGAGAGAGAGAAGGAGCAGGCAGCCAGGGAAGAGACATTTCAGGGCAGCATGCAATTGATGCAGCAGGGAAGAGACATTTCAGGGCAGCATGCAATTTGAAGCAGCAGTCCGTACAGCACCATACAGGCAGACCATACAGCACCGTACAGGCTGTCTTGCAGACCGTACAGCAGTTTTCTGTTGTTTCTGGTTTTTCTAGCAGGTTGTACCTCTTGGTCAGGCTC
>SNQJ01S0010775.1:28793-52436 GCA_010110895.2 Picea sitchensis | reverse complement strand
TAGATAAACTCGTCCCGGACGAGGAGTGTGACAACATAAGGGGACAATTGAGCCATTACATCCTTAGCAATGGTGCCTTTGGGACCAACCATGCAATTAAAGATCAAGGGAATCTGAGTTCTCTTGAGTGGTGGAACATGCATAGCGATGCTACCCCACAGCTACAACGTTTGGCAACACGGGTGCTTTCACAGGTTGGTGAACACAGGGGTTGGAGCACCTATAGTTTCATCCATAGCGTTAAAAGGAATAGGTTGAATGTAAGTCGGGCAGAGAGCTTGGTCTATGTTCATTACAACTTGCGATTGTTGTCCCATTACTATGAGGAGGCACAGATGGATCAAAACTTGAGGCATTGGGACAACAATCCGAAGGAGGATAATTTGGAGGATGGAGTATTGCTTTTAGAGCAATTGGAGAGTGTTCTTTTGGACGATGATGATCATGTTGAGATGCCACCCCCATCCAGTGCCACGGTCCCCATGTCCAAGATTCCAACTACAGCAGTGGGGGCTTCATATTCAGCTCCGTCGCAGCCGTCTGCATCTACTTTTGCACTACCACCACGTGGTACCCGCGATGGTGGAAGGAGGATGGGATAGTTGTTTATAATTTGATGATTCTCCTTTTTCATTACTTTATATGTCATAGTATATAGATGGTAGATTCATAGTATTTGGCAACCAACTCAGTTTAATCTTTAAACTTTAAACTTTATTGTTTTGGACCTTTCGGTCTTCATACTTTAGTGTAGATGGCCTATTTTGTAAACATAACTATTTGGTCATGACTCATGTTATTGTTGACAATTTTTTGATATATGATTTCATTTCATAAGTTTATAGTCTACTTTCTATTATATCAATATGGATTAAAAATTTGTATGTTGGTTTATAAGTTTGTAATTGCTAGAATCTAGATGGTTGATGCTCAAATGATTAATCATTGATGAACTATGTAGTATGGATGCCATTTCTATCTATATTGATGTACAAATATGCATGTTTTCATATATTCTGCAGCTAATTTGTCTTTCTACATGTTTTTTTGAATATAAATGCAATATATATAAAAATATATATATATAACAGACACTTCCAGGACGCTCCGCTTCCGAGGATTTTTGGAAAATGACGCTTCCCACACTCCCGCTTCCTAAAATGCTCCCGCTTCGTGCAACACTGGTCATGCTATACAAGCTCAGTTCAGGGTGATTTTGATAACCGCGGAGCTGTTGGTTTTAAGCAGGCTTGTGGAGGTTTCCTTGTAAGTTTTTTGAAGGAATGAAAAGCAGTTATTGCAGTGATTACCTGTGTTGTGTAAAATTAATTTTTATGCTTCCGCTATTTGATTTCCAGCTATTGTATGATTAATGCTATGATCTGATATTTATTTCTGCAATAATTAAATTCAGCAATCTACTTGTTTGACTGAGATCATAAGGACTTTAGTCACCTAGGGCTTGGGAATTTTCACAACGTGATTTAATGTTCCACTCTCCATTTGGAAAGGTGGGGGAAGGGGGGTGTGTTTCTTATCCCAAAACCCCTGGCCCCCATTTCTTGTTCTATTGCCATTTCCCATTACATTTCATGTTTCTGGAACATAGATACCAAGGACCACACAGGTTAAATTGATCCTCACAAGAAATTTGTTCCTGAACAAATAGGCATGCTAGAAAATTTATTTGATATGAAGGACGAAGTATTATATACGCCTGTGTCTAAATGCAGGCAACCTTTGACAGCCATTGCTTTTCTGAAAAAATGGAGTCCTTAAGTGCATAGTTATGTTCCCTGTAGCCACAACCTACCACAGTAATAAGTTTTGACTCTGAGTTCAAAGGAAGAACCAACAAAAACACCACATTGATAAAAGCTGGGAGTACTTTTATGACACAGAAATATAATAAAACACAAAATAACAAGTAATAGCATTAATATAAACAATTATTACCAAGAGTAAAAATTTCACGAAATCTGAACCTATCTCCTTGTCTTTTCTTCAACATGTGTATAAATATGGATAATCAATAATATAGATCACTGAGAAACTGAAATGAAGAATATATAACTTCACCTGACAGTTTTTGCAAGAAGATCCATGAAATAAACATAAGTTTCATGCGGGACTGCCTGCCGAGCACTGAGAACACGGTTATAGGCACCTTCCATGAATGATTGCTCTAATTCCACAGCATGCTTAATGCATGGATTCTCAAGTGCCTCGGGCGAAAGGAGTTCCAGCTCTGTGTGAAATTCTGCAATTCTATTTTGCACCAAAAGACGAAGTAAATTGAGCCCCAGGATCGGATATTCTTGAGCAGAAGGTGGAATAAGGTCTCTGTATCAAGACAAAACAAGGAGAATGAAATGCCGACTACAATCCAGTATACACTCCAAGATAACTAATCATCTATATGAAGATTAATGCCAGTAATTAATGTAATATGTCCATGAAAATAGCAGTGGCATTTCTATGAGATTGCAACAATTCTACTACCAGCCCATTCAAGCAAACAAAGAAGGCCACAAATTTGAAGGGATGCAAATATTATCTACTGATTGGAAGATACAGAAAAGTCATTTTCAGCAAACAAAACTTGATCCTGCCCGAGCAAAGATAGACAGAAAATTTAATAATACTACAAGGACTATTAAAAAATTCATAGAACGTGATCGACATGCCCAGTGTATCGGACTTCAAAGAGCCATGAAATAATCTCTAAACATTAAGTAACAGAAGACTTCCACCAGGAATCAACTGTATATTATTCAATTTCCTTTAGATTTTGTTTAAGATAATTGTAGAACAAAAGAAGAAGAGGTCCACATATGGTATGCCCATTCAGGATCTACTCAAAACTAAAGCATATTATGGAGCCAGGTCTAACTGTTTTCTGGGATTTATAAAATAAAACATACTGGTGCCACTATATGAATTGTAAGAGACATTCTCTCCCTCAAACTAATCTCAAAGGCCTTGTAATTTCATCTTTGTCATTGCAAATCAATGTAAAAGACATTCTCACCCTCAAGTAATCTCAAAGGCCTTATAATTTCAGCTTTTTCAGCTCAGAGAATCTAGGCAAAGTATGCACTGTCATCAAATTGATAAGTGACGCAACACCATCTTAGATTTTATCATAGTACAATTTTGGTGGTTTTCTCCACCAAAGGACATCAAGCTGAAAATGGATAGCATTGTAAGTTTTATAGCTATCTTCAAGGACAACAAGCTTCTACGGCCCAAATATGATCCAGAATATGTAAGGAATACATCCAAAAATTAATAAATTTTGGAGATTTAAGTTGGGTAGGTTGATAATTCAAGTTCATAGATATAATAGTGTGGCCCAATCAATACATTTGCATTGCATGCAAATGAGATCCATCAGATTTATCCAATCAACTTGGATTTCAAAAATTCTTTCCTTCTATAAACTTTGGATTGCATATCTATGATGTCTTTAAAATCTTCTCCTCTAAAATCATTTTTGTACTACATGTCTCTCAATTCATAAGACTTGCCCTCATGGCACCATTCGTCAATTTTCTTCTTCACACATAATTGAATTTGTCTTACATATTTATGGGCATAAGTTGGGCCATATACTTCATTCTCTTCGAAAATCTCAAAGATAATGTTGAGACCATTTGGAAAGTTCTCATACTCTCCACCTTAGTGCATTGATGCTTCAGGACATACAGTAAATAACTATGTGGATCAAATCCAAGATAACTTCTATATTAAGGAAGCAGACAACTTCAAAAATGTCGCATCTCTCTCGCATATTCTTCATTTGAGGAGGTAGAAGAGGCCACATCATATCCCAATACTCCTAGAATATGCAAGAAAGGTTCCATGTACATAGGTGTTTCATTAAAAGCAAATTGTTCTTTCATTTCTAGACTTTGAATTAGAAGTTATAACTGCAACCATGGCCAATGCTCTTTAGCTTCACTCAATAGGTTTGCAGTCTTGTCCTGGGCTGCTTTACTTCTACAGTGGTTCGAGACTTCATGGAAAAAATGAAGGGACTCCAACTAAATAAGTTAAAAACATGTACTGGAGCTTCTGCTCACAGGTGTTCTTTTATAATTTTAGTAACCAATTCATCTGGCTTTTAGTATGATATCAACTGTCATATCTCGATTTGGTTGCGTTGGCAGTGCCAACTTCCTTCTTAATGAATGCTTTTGACAATCAAAAATACACAGTGAATCGTTTTATAGGTAAGCATTTTTTGAATTTCCCAATAGGCATTTTAGCATCTAGCTCCTTCCCAAGGTCTCATCAAGAAATTGGGAACCATTGTCAAATACAAGGAAGTGCCTCTTTAAATAGACAAATTATACACAGTGGTCTCATTCTCTCTCTCTTCTAATTGAAAAAATAATTTATGGATTCCCAAACGTTAATATAACTATAAGGTAAGATATTGACCCAACAAGACTTTGGTCAAACGTCACGCCTATTTACAAGTATGATACTTGTGTTATGAATTGGTGGATTAAATAGACTACATTAGTTGAACATAAGGCAAACCGAATATGGAAAATAAATTGGGTGGGTTAAAAATAGTACATTAGTTGTACACAAGGCAAACCAAAGGCGGAAAATAAATTATCCTGAAGACAGAGGGCCCAAAAGGATCACAAACTTGGAAAGTCTATTATGTTAGAGTGAGAGGCTGGCAGACCTTATTGGAAGGAAATCTCATCACACTTCTCTGTCTTGCTTCTCCACCCGCTGTACTAGAGGGTTATTCCTCTTGGAGACTAGGGTTTATGTGAAGAAATCTATCACTCCTACTAGTCACACTTGACTAACCACTCTTTTCTTTCTCTAGAATAATTATTGAAAATATACTTCTGAAGGTAGCAAGAATTTATATGAGCTTTGTGTTCCATAGATTGACAGATGATCTTGCATTTTATGTAGTTGCTAATGGTTTTGTCATTAATAGGTACATTAGAGAATTGAACTAGTGCCTAGTCTGATATGTTGTCTCTTCTAGCATGGATTGGAAGAGGAATTAAAGCCTTGTACTGTAGTTGAGATATTTTTTGTAATTAATTACTATAAAACTGTTTTTTGCAAAAGAAAATCAGATGATGTGGTGAGTCAACACCAATTAAATCAGTTGTATCTCAAATAAAAATAATATCAATAAAGACCATAAGAAGTAGTCTTGGTGTATCATATAATTGGTTAATAAACAACTTGTCAACTCAAATTAGTTGTGTATTTAAGTCATATCCAGTTCTTTAGAAATCCCATGCCATCATAGGTTAGCCCTTCCATATTGTGTAAAACTTAAAAATTTGCAAGCAGCAGAAGTTCTTGAAAAAATTTCTATTGAAGATCCAACTTGTCAAAGACTTTGTGTAGATCAACAAAGACTTTTGACAATGTAAAAGAGATTTGAAATAATGTACAAGACATTGTATACATTATTTGCATAGCCAACCGACCATTAATTCACTGGTAAGGTGCAGTATTAAATTGTCCATTACGGTTCCCTCCTCACTGTCCAGTATGCCCCACTAGAGTGGCATGCCTCAAAAAGAGTGATGAGACCGAATTCAATTCCTGGGGGATTTTGGCGAAATAGTTACCCCTCAGACATAGCAGCTAAGTGAAAGAAAGATTGTGTATATCCTTTCGACATATATCAATCACACAAGTAGTGATTTAAATTATATATATATATATCACTTCTGTGATTAATATATGTCGAAAGAATAATATTCAACCTAATTTGAAAGTTGACAAGCACTTGTCGGAACTCAAGATAGAACAACAAGAAGCTGGCATACCTCATTTTCTTCTCTTGACCATTTTCAAAATGTATTCAAAGGTTCTTCATCCAGATCTTTGGATTAAGGTTTTGCTTGCAGTTGTACAAGATGTATCTAATGTAATCATGACAGAATCAAAATCAATAGTAGACATGTACACACCCTCTATAAACAATCTAACTAGAATGGATTGTGACATATGTAGGGACAAGAGTTTACCAAAAACCTTACAGTAAAATGTGATTGGACAAAAGGATGTGGCAAGGAGTAGTTGGTGAGGATGGCCTTACATGCAAAGCAGAGTTGCTAATGCACAAGTCCATAGAGGGAGAAAAATTTGACACAAAGAGGCCCACTTGGATGAATGATGCCACCTAAGTTGTATCACATTTTCAGCAAATGAATCACAATGAGCCTTGCAGCCACTGCATTTACCTAGAGAACTCGCATTTGCTGCAGTTGATTACCCAAGCAGACCAACAGATGGCATTATACGACAAGAACGTTTAACGCTTTAGTTCATGAGCAGAGCAATCACTCAAACTGGTTATCAAGTTGTCTCTTTCATGTTGAAAAGCTAAGATCCAAGATCTTATATATGATTCAATGAAGCAAGGATTTTGGGTGTGGGAGATGTTAGAAGGACATTTAGTACTAAATTTTCAAATATATTAGACATGTACATTACATTATTATACCAGCCCTGTTAAAGAGCTGATTAGTTAGATACATTAAGCAGGTAGACAACTACACAAAGTTCTTCTACCTTACATAAATTGTAACTGAAGATAGAATCAATCAAACCCCCAATCCCAAACTCCTTGTAATGTATTTATGTCTTCAATGTATATCAAGTACTCATTAGTTTACATTTTGTGTACGATTTTGTAAATGTTGCCTTTCGACAATGTAGACCTCAACTCAAAATATCAAGTCTTAAGATACCACTAGAAACCTACATCCTATGTCTTGTCCACAATCAAGTCCCCTATATAATATGCTATGTCCAATAACTACTATAAAGTGAGCTAGTAAAATTAAAAGTATGTTTGTACCATTATTTTGCCCCTGACATTACATGTGAAAGCATAGTTAAATTTTCTTTGTAACCAATTTGTAATGTACAGGAATCCAAAGGGTAAACCACCAAATAAATGCAATGGATACAGTTATCACAGCACATAATACACTGCAGCTTAAAGATTTGAGATAAAAAGAAAAAAGAAAATAAGAGAGAAAAAAATCCCATATCACTAGCTTTTAGCATGGCCTTTGATCAGGAACATCATCATTAAAATAGTAATGCATCACAGCAATTTTCCACCACCTCAGCTAAGGTGAATTGTGTTTCCTTGTAAAATCCATGGTTTTTTCCTATATATGACCTTGATAAAGAAAAACAATTTGGTAAATGCACACCTTGTATCCGTGTAATATGGCTTCAGCTGCAAGAAGTCCCTCTCAAAAGCATCTTGATCTTCAGTTTTTACACTGAGAACAACAGCATGCTCAAAAATGTCCCCTACAGAACAGAAACAATTAAGTTCTCCCTCTAAGAAACCAAATAAATGAGATTTCATCTTAAGCATGCAAGGCTGGGGCAAGAAAGAACGAATACACAAGTAAGAAAATATTGAATGGCAAATCAGCAAGTAAGAATTCAAATTCTGAGAGTGAATAAGAATAAATCCTAATAAGGGTTATAAAGATGGACAATATTCACAAAGATAAAATCAATATGAAAGCAGGAGCATGACTCAAAAGAAACATTACTGTTACCTGTACCATTCTCCCCCATGAAATGGGACAATTTGCTTGCTTGCTCTATGGCCAAACTATGTTACGTAAACAGTAGAGTGAAAGATATTTCAAGGAAACAGCTGGCAGAACCCATAGAAAAAGAACGCAGAATTTTTCATTACACCCAAAACAAGGACATTTTTCAGGCTAAATTATGCTACACAAATTACAGGGTGCAGCATATGCTTCAGGAATCAACATGTGCAGAACCCTGAAAAATACTACCCCAACAGCATTCTTCATTTTCTCGTAGCACAGAACCTTGCACAATGATCAACAGAAGCTAACGCGTAATCCTGCCTTCCCTCAGAGAAACTGGAAAATCCTGTCTTCCCCTTTTTAAGGCTTCTCGGCAATTATTAGCAAGTACCTGCAACTCTTCTAACCATGTATAAATTCTCTGTACCAGGTCCAAGTAATTCACAGTTTGAGGTCAAAGTGCTCACACTGTGTAGGCACAGAACACTTTTCTTTCAGAATTTTCAATTCTTCCTTACCATTTTCGTAGACTTGGGATAGTGGAACTTTGGAACAGAATAAGAATTCTACTGATGATCTCCCAGAACCTCGTTTTGGTAGAAAACACGGTTTTTACAACCTCCCTTGAAATGTTCATGCTAGTCACAACCTGAATTTTTCATCAATCGAAACTGCTCTTGGAATTTTCATGCAGATCCTTTCCCTCGTGTAGTGAATAGAAACTCAAGAACTTTGAGTCTTCACCAGCTTCATTTGAGTAGATACACATTTACTACAAGCATGATGATCATCATCAATAAATACAGTACATTTGTTTAGCCTTGGGTTTAGAAAAACTATGAACCTCAGAATCTTCACACTTCATCATAAGTATAGCCATAAGCTTTAAAACTGCACAACAAGCATTTACCCACTCAGGTTTCATTTTTGATGTCATAGCCTGCAGTTCTTTTATCTCATCCTTTAGGTCAGACAAAGAATGCCCAAATCTTTTTCTTATCACTAGCAATCTGTTCACCCCCTATTAGTTTTTTATCCTTAATCCCCACATTTATAGCCCACCCCAAGGCTTCCTTATTGACTGCTAGATGAACTCCATAAGCATTGAGCTTTGTCTCCCCCGTTGATTTCAATGCTTGATTTGTGCAACATCACTTGAAAATTGGAATGTGCATCAAACTCCAAGGGCTTGATATTGCTCAGTCAATAATACACAACATTGAATTAACATCTGAAATTCAAATCCAACAATCTTTCTTAATGACATACTAGTCTATAGTAAATTGATCTTCCTGAATGAAACCTAACAGTATCATAACATAATGTGGTAGTGACCAATGCCTTCGATTTTTTTAGAGCAGCAATCTTCTTCAAACTCTAAATTGCAATCCAAAGAAATAAACGGCCATCTGGATCACACATTCCATCAGAACTTGTAACTGAAACAGATTGTTCTAATCTTGGAAGCAGGTATAGCCTAAGTTCATGTTGCCCAGCCTTGAGGAGGAGGCTACTAAAAACAAAACCTGATTCAGATTTTTCTAATTTTATTTCTAGTTTGAATTGTGCTAGTGCCTCTTTTGAATCTGCAGATATTTCAGAGTACAGAAGGGAGCATTTGTCCAGGGTTATGTTCCTTCAGATTCACAGGTGGTCAACATTATGATGAAGCCATTAGCAGAGGGTAAGGTCAAGATGAAGAGGGAGTAGCTTGGTTTTGTAGAAGAGTCTCAAAGACATTACACAGTATCTCTTAGAGACATATATATATATATATATATATATATATATAGCTAGTGTGATACTTGCTATAGTGAGTCCTAGAAGATCATTTTGTTGATCTCTTGTAACAAGGAGGAGGTGCTTGAGAAGGAAAACTACCTTTCCTTGGCTCATGGGATGCAAGTGGAGAATTTGAGAAGACATGCGAGATGCAAGTTGCGCTTGTGTAATGCAAGTGGAGTTTGTGTGATAAATACTCGGTGAATCTCCTTGATAGCTGGTAGGATGCAAAAGGGAGATCCAAGGGTGGACTTGTTGGTGTTGATGCTCGCTTGTTGTGGATCCTTTGGTGTGGCTAGATAGCTTGGTGGGATGCCTTGCTAGGCTTTTGTATTGCTGGATATCATTTGTTGTTGATGGTGGATCCCCTGGCTAGGGTTTGGGAAGCAATTAGACAGTCCTAGCTTTGGTTGAGTTGAAGGGACTTTTGATACCACCTTGAGATGAGTTGAAGTATTGTACTTCATCTTCATTTCTGTAATATATAAAATGTACTATAGATATCCTAAATTTTTAAGTTGGAGATCTGAATGAAACTTTAGTTTCTCATTGTTATGAGTAGTTTCATTGCTGTTTTAATGCGCTGATTTGTTGGGACAGCTGAGCTGAAATGCAATGTGTTTTAGCATGCCTAGATGAAGCTAAGAAACAGAATTAGGGCTGTTACAAATCTCCTGTTATAAAAGTAATTTTCAGATCTGTGTGTTGGTTGAGATTGTGCCCTACCAGTTGTTATATTCATCTCTCCTTCACGTACATTTACGGTATCTTCTTGAACTTGCCTAGTGAAGGGTTGGACAGAATTGAAGTATTTGCTGCTGTAATATATATTTCAGATCACACTGACAGTACTATGAAAGAGATCTGGGGAACCTCAAGTAAGTATTTGCTGTTGTAATATATATATTTCAGATCACACTGACAGGTCACAGTACTATGAATTTTGAAAGAGATCTGGGGAACCTCAAGTAAATGAGGTGAAATTTCATAAGTGTTCTAAAGTGCAGATTTCCGAAATGACATAAATGATGAATCACAAACCCTCAGGATCACAAATCGGAAGACCCTGCACCTTCATCCAACCAAGTGAGGTCCTCATCTAGGAAAGTTGGATCCTTTTGTCCCCACAATCCAATATGATGTTGGATCATTCTCATAATCCTAAAAACATAGTTCGTAATAATCAGGAACTCTTACCTTTGGCAAAAGCATCTCCAGATTTAAGGAACATGACTCGTCTAGGACAAGAAACAAGGAAATTGATTACACTTATGTTGCTTCTCTCCATCCTCAATCAGACATAATTATGCAACCAAAATTTGCCGAGGGAGCATGATGCTCAACAAGAACTTGAGGCACATAATATACTCATGTTCCTTCTATCAATCCACTCATCATACATAATTATCCCACCTAAATGTGCCCTTGGAGCATCATGCTCAGCAAGGACTTGATGCACATCCTCTCTATCCATCCTCAATCAGACATAATTATGCAACCAAAATGTGCCGAGGGAGCATGATGCTCAACAAGGACTTGAGGCACATAATATACTCATGTTCCTTCTATCAATCCACTCATCATACATAATTATCCCACCTAAATGTGCCCTTGGAGCATCATGCTCAGCAAGGACTTGATGCACATCCTCAATTGCCACATTCAAAATTTTACCACTAAAAGCCTCAAAAGTATGGACTTGAGAAAAAATGCCACATAGAAACAACAACTATAATAGCTTG
Organism: Picea sitchensis; assembly: GCA_010110895.2. Taxonomy (NCBI): domain Eukaryota; kingdom Viridiplantae; phylum Streptophyta; class Pinopsida; order Pinales; family Pinaceae; genus Picea; species Picea sitchensis. Next base: position 41,329 of record SNQJ01S0010775.1, on the reverse strand, counting down.
CCAATATAGGGATCTAGCAACATTAAAAGGAAAGCCTGAATAAAACCATAAGTTGACTATAGCTTTATTTTTTTGTAGATATGTTTTTTTAATAAGCAGCTTGACACCAAATGAGGATAGAGAGGTCAAGTTTGACACCTTTATGGCAGAGCAGTGTGTTCCATTAAGAAAAAGCTGAAAAAACAACAGCCAAAAGGTCTGCAACCTCCAAACATAATCGTTACAAGAATTAGAGCACCTTGTGCCCATAATAGAAAAAGACTACCAACAGTGTGGCAAGCTAAAATACAAGTAACCACAATGAGCCAGGCAATGTATAACATTAAAAATAAATGGCAGCGACCAAGGCCACAAGCTCCAACCACAACCAACTACAGTAAGTCAACACCACAAATATTTGCAAGAATGCCAATAATGAGGGACCTCCAAAAGGATGTCACCTTAAACACTAAACAAAAGCACAAAGATAAAGCCATTCTCCTACTGCTAACTCGAACACCGTCATGCACAAAAAAAAGGATTGTTTCCACCTCCATATGACAATCCTATACCACAAACCAAAACCATCCATGTGCATATTTGCAAAAAGCCAAGATCCTCACAGGGATCCATGAAAAGCCACCAAACATATGCCAAAGGCACATATGCTCAGAAAAGCCACAAGCCCCAACCACGGCCAACTATAGTAAGTCGACACCACAAAATATGCAAGAATGCCACTAATGAGAGACCTTCAACACTATACAAGAGCACTCTACACACGTATCTTCAAAAAGCCAGCATCTGAACAAACTCTATTAAAAGCCACCAAATAAACTCTAAGCTATGCACCAAAGGCACCTGTGAGAAACAGTACCACAAACTCCAACCACACCCAACAAGGCCAAAACCTCCAACCATAACCAACTATAATAAGTCAACACCACAAATGTTTGCAAGAATGCAAGTAATGAGGCACCTCCAAGGGGACACCACCCTCAACACTAAACAAAAAGGCAACAAAGAAAGTGGTTCTCCTATTGTGAGTTGAACACCTTCATACACACCAGAAAAGGGATTATCGTCAACAATGCCTCCATATGAAAATCTTACACCACAAACAGAAAACCCTCCATGGGCATATCTGCAAAAGGCCAAGATCCTCACAAAAGTCCATGAAAAGCCACCAAAAATACCCTACTTTATATCCTAAAGGTGCCTAGGATCAACTCTAAACTGCATCAAAGCCCCCTCCCCACATCATCTCACCACCACAATGACATACCTTCCAGTAGTCACAAGATGAAAAACCCTAATTTATGTGCCAAAGGTGCCTAGGCTCAACTCTAAACTATGTCGAAGCCCCCTCCCCATATTGTCTCACCAACACAATGACATACCTCCCAGTAGTCATAAGATGCCATAGGCAATCATACGAAAAGGGGCAAGCCCATATTGTCCAAAGGACGGAAATAATTAAATAACAAATGTGAAAGATACAAGAAATGATTGATATTTAGTGAAGAAGAATGTCGCATATATAGTATGTAAGAGACATGACTAACACAACTATACAAATGGACATGACCTTTCGTAAGAGTTATTAGTATAACTAACATAAGATAAGATAGTTCTCGAAGCATACAAGGAAAGAAGACAAAATTATCATTGAAGCTCCAAGCAATATTGACGCATTGTAGAAGCATCACTCCATCATAGGTTGAGTTTTACTGTCATTATCTATTGATCAGATTCTTGAACAGAATTTCTTTGATTATGACTCCAGAGTCCATGTATGTCTTCAGAAAGAAGTTGTATTAGAATTGTAATTCTTTGGAGCATGAACAAGGTGCCATCTTTTTTCAAAGATATGTTGATAAGTTAACTGCTCATAGCAAGGACTATCATAATTAGCATGACAATAAGGTTTTATTGAAAATTACTTTTTCTTGATCTCGGATTAAGGATAATCCTCATTAACCTTGATATCTTCATCAAATAGTTGAGCTGATTTGTCGATCCATAAGACATTGTTAATAGCAACAATTTGATGTATAACTTCAATTGAGTTTGTATATGTTTCCTTGTTGACAACTTTTACTTCAATGCATTTCTTTATATTTTATTTATTGAAGTCAACAAATTTCTTCATTTGAAGATTGGTTTTCTTTTTGAAGGTCTCATAGTTGTGATTCTAATTTTTCAGTTGCATTGACTTGCTCTTCGATCCTGCGATTTAAAGTATATATTTTGAATAGTAAATTTTCCTTGTGACTTATCATGTTCAAGATTTTCAATTTTCAACTTTTGTGGAGAGAAATTTTCAAGTAAAGTGATTATGCCTTTTTCACGTTGTTGAACTTTAATTGAACATGTTTCAATGAAAAAAAAAATCACAGTTACAAAACTCAATGGTGTGATATGAATCCCATGCTTCACCCTCAACGAAATGGTAATAAGAATGTCCACAATATTTAACTAGCTCTAACCAATTGTTGAATGGAATGACAATTTCCTTCACTAAAAATGAGGTAGATAACACCCTATAGCCTCTATATAATATCCTTGCTTCCACTAAGCAATGGTGGCCTTTATAATTGTTAAATGGCACCCCTATTGGGGGGGTTTTCAAATATATAACTCCGAATTTATATATATATATATATATAGACACACACGCGTTTAATAATATATTTTTAACCCTTAATGCACAACACCTTCTCACTCTAATATTTCCATAAGCTCAAATATGTCAAATGACAACAACACTTCAAAAAATATTGACAAGATCTTACAGGGTCAAAGCGACAAAACCCATAGAACAATAGAGAGTACAGTGTTGTAGAGAATGGTCAATATGTAATACCCTAGTTTTGACCCTTGGATTATAGCGGATCAAATACATATATATGATGATGACATGGCTAGATGTATGTTAGATTTTTTAGCATATTATGTTTTGATACATTGACTAGTCAACTTGCGGATAAATAATTACCATGGTGCAATTTGTATGAAAATAGGTACATGAAATATAATGCCAAAAGATTGCAAATGAGCACAAGGTGGCTAGCAAAAATAATAAATTTTATTGTTGCCATGTGTTACTTGCCTAAAGTCTCCACCTTTTTTCCTTGTGATCATTGAAGTCCTACCAACCTTGATTCTAGTTGTCAAAAAGGAAGAGATATGTGGTCTTCTTTGGGAGGCATGTTGTCTCATGAAACTTTGGAATATATCATATGCGTTTTTGGTCATCCAATCTTCTTCTTCCATTCCAATTACCCACATTGTTACAATCTGTATGTTTTGTCATGCCTGCAATTACCTAAAAAATACCAACAAATTGTGTTTATTCATATGTGGATCCCTTTTTGTTATTTTAAAGTTAAGGTTTTTATCTTTTATCTACTAAGGTTAACTACACAAATTGTCGTAAAAATTCCATGGTTGTTAACTTGTTAGTGAGAAAAAACACTAGGCAAGCTAATAACTTGAAACCCCTATGTTTGCACATGATTTAGCCAGATTCAAGCCAAGGTCTACCACTCTAGGAATTCCAAAGGGAAACGAGCAAAAAATATTCACTTGCATTTACTAGAGAACTGGAGAGAAAGGACTTCCTAACAGACTACATTGCAAAGAAGGGGAATTCTTTTCCTAGTGTTGATTTGGCTGAGGGGGAAGAGTTGTGGCTAGTTGAAAGTTGAATGTGATGCCTAGAGGAGTTTACATCGTTAAGAATTCCGGTAGATTTCTAGTTATGTTATATTTTGAGCACAGTGAGATGGTATGTGTGTGAAAGTTGGAGCTAACAGTTATCTCTTCACCCTTGTGGTCTCACAGCTGGGCTTGGGGTGGCATTCACAGTAGATGCCTACAATTGGGCAATGAATTGTTCATTTGCAACCAATTGGTAATAAAATTTCAAAGAAAAGATAAGTGTTATTTTCTTCTTACATGTTATTATTAATGTTATGAAATCTAACAGTAGTGATCTAAATGCAAATTGGTGTAAAAGATGAAGACATGTGACATTAGGCATAAATTCTGATGTAGTCAGAATTGGTTTCTAAGAAGAAACAATGCATGTCCATTTGGGTAAACGTTGGCATGTGAAAATGAAATGAATGCATTATATGTTTAATTAATTATGTTTCATATTTTGTGAGTTCCATTGTTGCTAGATTTTTGTTATTGCATTGTGTGAATAGATGAGATTTGTTTAATAAATTAATTAGAGCAAATTACCATTGTGTGAATAGATGAGATTTGTGTGAATAGATGAGATTTGTGAATAGATGAGACAAGTTTAATGAATAGGTGGTCAATAGTGAGAATAGATGGAATTTTTTTAATAAATAGAATATGGAGTTGAAAGGTTTATAGGTCTGTATAGAATTCATCGTGATCATTTTACCATTATCTGTTTCCATGTATATGTTGTTCATTATTTACATTGTCTTTTGCATTTGATTCCACCTTAGAATGCATTTATCGGTTTTAAATTATTAATGGAAATAATTATGCTCATCTTTGGAAAAATTGATAACAGAACAAGGAAAGAAATTTTGAAACGGATGCGCCAACAGTCTAGGAGGCAAGTCTAGGCACACTAGAGAGAGTATTATCAAAGCAAAGGTTTCAATGTTGAGGCCTTTTGGGTGGGATAATGAAAAGATTTGGGTACGATTTCCAAAAGTTCAAATCTCAACAAGCTAGCCAATGGCTTCCCTCTAACTTTTCAACACTAAATAAATCCCCCAAAACCCGAAAAAGGTGGAAGGGTTCACAAGCCAAAGGAGGTCAAAGTTAGGATGACATCGGCATGACGTCAAAGAGGGAGCACATGGAAAGAAGCACAATCTGGAGGAAGAGATGGTGTCAAATCAAAGATTAAGTTCGCCCACCATTAGATCTAAAGGGATCAATGGTGCACAAAGTGGTGGTGTCAAGGTTGTTGAAGGGCACATGGAGGTCGCACGAAGTAGGAGATGGTGTCAAAAGGCTCTTGAGGATCGAGGTGTGCTGACCATTTGATCAGAAGACAAATCCAAGCTCTACAATGGTGTCAAAGAACTTTGGGGGCCCAATCGCCACTAGATCATAGGATATACACACTTGGTGGGGTATGTTGTCGATGTTATGGGTGGAAGAGGGTAAGCCTGTAATCCACAAGAAAATGAAAAGGGTCCAAAGGTTGTTGGGATACGTAAGTTAGCGGGTCTTGTTACCTCTCCAGGAGATACCCTAGAGTTTTCATTTTGGCTACACCATTGTAAGCCCAAGGATGCAAGTTAAAGTCATGTAAACCATAGTGGATGATTTTTGTGGTGGACTTCCAAACTTAGTCCGATCATGATCAGTCCCCTTATCTCCTCGTCTCACCTTCTCTCGTCCTGGATAATACTAGAGGTTGTGGCACAGATTTATTGGGACACGTGATTGTGTGAAGCCACGTGTCTTATGTAGGGGTGATTTCAGTTTGTGGGGCCTAGTCTAATCCATGTCATGCACACTTATCTCTTCCCACATGGTTATCTTATATTGAGTTTGTTGGCATATATTGGCCATGGTGCACTATCATTTTTGTTCTCAACATGGCAGTCTCACAAAGTTTTCATCACTGCATGTCTTTTCATACAGAGGTCCCCGAGGCAAAAATATAACATAGGCTTAAAATAACCAGAAAGAAATCATGAGCAAAACCCATGTTGCAAAGTTGTGATTGAAAAAATATTAAGGGAGTTTTCAGCATTACACTTCTTTTCATGCAGACACATGGGTTCAAAATTAGCAGAAAAAAATCACGAGCATAACCCATGTCACAGAATTTTGATGGATGGGTTATTGAGAGAGATAATGTCCCTCAAAGGAAAATCATCCCACTTCTTCTACAAAGTCGTTGGGCACTTTTTACAAGGTCAAATGGTCATGAAGTGGAACACTGGAGACCTTTGGTCTTGGAATAATTTTTACAAGTCAAAGATTCCTTCTCCTCATGCAAAATAATTAATTTTATTCAAAGATGCTCTATTTCCAAGCGATGTGGTTAATTTAACCACTAAATGACCAAATCATCCTCTTTGGGACAAATCATAACTACTCATTAATTGATTTAGTCAAACTAGCCATTGGAAGGAAGAATAGTCAATGTGGACAAAATATAGCCATTATTCTCATTTCTCAAGGGAAAATTGTCCCTAAGTTTATTTCCTCCACCAAATAAATTGGTCAAGCAATTTTAAATGGATTTATCCCATTTTGACCATTGGTTGATGTAATAAAAAAAATATATCATACGGTTTAGCCTCCAACCAATTGTGGATGTGCAAACCAAGAATATTATTTTTAATGAGGGAGTTAGAAACTAGCCATTACAAATTTTGTTATATAAAGCTAGCTACTCCTCTCATTTCTTTTGTTGTTGAAACTTGTGAGATCATAATGCCATTTTATAGAACTCAATTCTCTTGTGTCATTGTGGATTATATGTTGTAATGTTAGTTTTTCTTGGTTTTGGATATTTGTAATTGTGCTTTGACAGGGATTCTTTAGGAGACTTGCGAAAGATAATCAATCAATCCATTGAGGGGCTACGTAGTCACATGGAAGAGAGGAAGATAGGCCTTCGTCTCCTTACTCTCTTTGTGGGATCCAAGGGTAATACACCCAAGTTGTTGGACCAACTCCTTTGGGAGTAACTTTGTAAMGAACATAACTATTTATGTAATAACATCATAATAATAATACAGTTTATTAACGTAATTCAAAAGGCGTGTACCTCTTCATCAAGAGGCATGTACCTCTTCACCTCATGACCAGTCGGTGCTATAAGTAAACCATCACGAGGGTGATTGTAACCATCATCTATTATTCATTTTTATCAATCATTATCTAGTCAAAAATATTTTGTTTAAAATCAAATAACACCATAACTGTTACAGTGGTATCTGAGCATTTACCTTGACAATTGTGGGTTAAAAACAACAATCCGTACCTTTCCGTTGTTAAATGAATCCGCACTTGTCTCTATCTATAGGATCCGCAGTCACCTGTACAATCTATCGCCGTCGCCGTATAGCCTCGATCTGCCTCTGTCCCCTGTCAATCTGTCCTACTGCCATACAAATCTGTCGTTCCTACCCCTAGCCTATCGCCTTACCAAATTGTCGTTGTACCGTACTTGTACCATACATGTTCGTCGCAAAAATACTGCCATACAATGTCGTATGTCTGCAATTATCCCTGTCCACTGTATTCCTATCCCTGCCCGCCGTCGTATTCCTATCCCTGTCCGCCATTGCCCTCACCATACCATCCAACTCAGTCGTTTATTAATTCCAATCATGACTTCCAAATAAAAAGTCGCACCCCTTAATATCTTGATTTAATTAATTAAATTATATTTTCTTTTTATTAAGTTACTTTATTTTATAAAGTAACTTTAATTATAAGTCATCTTGTCATATTATAAGTCCCTATCTCCTTATCAAAAAAAACACTTATCACCTTATCATTAAATACATTTTTTTGGAATTATATTTAATAAAATAAATTATGGAAGGAAGTAGAAAAAAAACGAGACGAAGGAAGAAATTAACCGTAAAAGCGAAATCAATAGCATTAAATATCGTCTCAGTAAAGTCAAGAAGAGTCGGGAGAAATTTGGCGAAGTACAAAAACTACTATTGGAAAAAATCAATACATTATTACAAAAAGAAGACCGAATTGACATGTTAATAAATATATCGAAGGAGCGATGGAATAGTTATTTAAGAATGAGGGGTAACGACAAGGACGAGAGTACAAGGATACTTAATGAACAGATAGCGAGAATTGATCAATTAACCGAACGAATGGACGCATTATGCGCAGAGCAAATAGCCTATCAAAGACCACCACAAAGTCTAGGATCGAAAAATTTAGAGGATCAAGGACACCAGGAAATACCAAAGATAATTTTTTCAAGAAACACACACAAATTTCAAGATAGAGATTACCAGAAGTTTAAAAAGGAGTTACCAAAATATGACGACAAGGACCATAGAGGAGTTATTGTCTGGATCAACAAAATGGACGATATTTTTGAATCAAACCCCTCCTTAGGCAAACGAGAAAAGATAATGACAGCCTCCAACAGTTTAGAAGGAGAAGCTTATGACTGGTACCTATGGTGGTCCAGAAAATGTGACGCTTGTTCCTTCCATTGGAAAAACTTCACAATTGCCCTACTAAAGAGGTTCCATGACGAAGAGGATGATGACCTATATAACAAGTTCGTGCATCTTAAACAGAAGGGAAGCATAAACGACTATACACACTAATGGGAGGCGCTGGCAACAAGGAAAAGTGGATTCACTGATGAACAATTACTAAAAATGTATATCTGTGGATTAAAGGATTACATCCGTAGCAAAATTAAACTATGGAATCCTAAAACTATTGAAGATGTTAGACACACAGCCAGGCTAATTAAACAAAAAGACAAGTTCAATAAGCCATCATTCGCAGGTCCAAAAGCGTCAAACAGATATGCAAATGAAAAACCAAATAAGTACTCTATAGACAAGTCAAACCCAAATAAGAAATGGGTGAACAAATGTAGATATTATGGGGACAATTGGTTTCCAGGGCACAAATGCGATAATAAAAAATTATATAGTTGCAAAGTGGAGAAGGAATCAGACTCATCCAGTAGTGAATCAGAGAGAGAGAACGGGAAGAAAAACAACTGTCGTAAGTGTGGGGAAAATTGGACACTAGGGCACATATGTGAGGACAAGTCATTACGCTACTTTAGAATAGTTGATGGGAAGCAAGTAGAATTCCCGAAAACATAGGATGAAATCACTATAGCATACAACACAGATTCTGACCATGATAAAATACTGCAAAAAGCATCACTAGCTTCAATCTCATGTGTCCAAAAAAATCAAAATGAAGAAAACAAACTTCAAAGAGAGATAATTACTCCAAAATATATTCCACCACATCTCAAAAAGGATAAGAGCCAACCTCCAAGAAAAGAAGAAAGCAAACCTACAGTTCCACTGGCAACTATGACATGAAAACCACAACCTAAGACCCTAAAACTTAAGGGAGTCATAAAAGATAGAAATTTAATAATACTCATATATTCTGGCAGTACTCATAACTATATAGACATTGATGTCGCAAAAAAACTGAACTATTTCATCTACCCCACCAAGGACCTCACCATTAAGGTTGCTAATGGACAAAGGGTCAAAGAAGTTGGAAAATGTCATAAAATCTCAGTTCAAATACAAGAACTAGAACTACATACAGGATTCTACGCTCTACCGCTCGAAGGAATGGATATGGTGCTAGGTGCGGAATGGTTGATACAGTTGGGGAGTTATGCCACAAACCTTGAAGAACAATTCATGGAATTTAAGTGGCAAGGTCAACACTATAAACTATATGGTGTCGAAGGGTCCACTCATAAGAAAAATCAATTACAACCAATAGAAAAAACTTCATTTCACTACAGAAACATGCTCTACTAGAGAGAATCCCATTTTACTATGCTTTGAGGACAAAGCATTCCTTAAGAGGGTGGCAATGTAACAAACATAACTATGAACGTAATAACATCATAATAATAATATAGTTTATTAGCATAGGTCAAGAGGCACGTACCTCTTCACCTCGTGACCAGTCAATGCTACAAGTAAATTGTCATGAGGGTGATTGTAAACATCATCTATTATTCATTTTTATCAATCATTATCTACTCAGAAATATTATGTTTATAATCAAATAACAGCATAACTGTTACAAACTTCAACCAAGTTGTCCATTATCTCTTCGACCCAAGTTGATTGTTATCTTGGAGAGCATTCTATAGAGGAGCTTTCCTAGCAAGATCCAAGGAAGAACCCATTTATTTATAAATTTTTAGCATTGGGGGTGATAGTGCTTCAACTCTGAACCCAATCGTCTAGAAATCTATCCGAGCAATCTTAAGCTTGCGGGGCCATAATCGCACAAACCCGAGACATCACAAGGTAAGAATTTAAGGTAAGAAAATCTCTCAATTTCTTCAACCATTTTAATTAAAAATATTCCAATCATCTCTTATTATAAAAATACAAAAAAATCATACCCTAGCTTTGTATTTCAATTTTATCTTCATTAAGCTAGTAGATCTTAGAGTTTTTGCCTTGTGGGATTTCTCCCTACCCCAAGATAAATATTCCCTAGAGTTGTTTGCTTCATTTAACATCTCTTACAAGGGTTTATATGAGATAAAGTGTGCAGATCTACACTATAACAGCAAATAAAATATTCAGATCTACACATTCAAAGGGTATATTTTGTAAGTTTTACCTTCCTAAACCCTTTCCTTTCAATTCCAGATCTGATTTGCATAGTATATCTTTATTTCTGGTCTATCATAGAGCATAACTACAGCCCAACAGTTGAAATTTTTTGCTGTAGCAAATTTTGGGTTTGGACCTCGAGGAAATTTGAACCCCAAATCTGCAAAACTAATTTCCAGCTTGCTAGAAATTAAATTTACAGCAAATCTGAAGGAAATTGGGCTTAGTAAACACTTATACTTCGCTGCCCTAACCTTCTTACCCACGAATCTAGTGATCTAATGCATTTTTGCAATTGTGGGAGGCCCAAAAAGGCCATTTTCCTTGCTGTTTTCTGCGTTTTACTGTGTTTTGCAGGTCTGATTTAACAGGAAAGCAAGGAAATTACTCATTTTCATCCACTTTGGTCAAGGTACTCACATAGCTAGTCATCCAAAAAAATGGTACAACATTCCCTTTCTCTCTTATACTTCATTTCATCATTATTTGAAGAGTAAGGGTAAGATTAGCTTGTTGTTTGGTCATTCTATTTTCTGCAGTAACTTTTATTTCAGTGAGCATTAAAATAATTATCTCCTACCCCTTTCACCATAGCCCATCATTTAAGGCACTGATCTACTAATCGGTTGGATAAGGTGATTGTGTTGTGTTATAGGGAAACCACCCAAAGCCTTTCGAGAGTGGGAGTTGGGCTTGAACAGGGAGATGATAGGTGTTGTGGTGACATTGGGCACCTATTCCTTGTGTTGCTCCCATAGCAGTCTAAGACCTTGTAGGACTGCTAGTTTGGGCAGTAACAGGTCTTTCATAGTATCAAATCCTTGAGGAAGTGGGACCTTGGTAAGTACCTATAGCACCTGAAATCTAAAGACCCGAGAAAGGCAATGAAAGACGAAAATGAATCAGATTCGTAAAAATTATGTGTGGGATAAAAACATCAAAAAACAATGGAAATGTGTGGAAGATGAACAGAAATGATCGCACCCTTGACCACAAGGACAAAGTTAGCTGAATCCTTGTGGAAAAGGGCGAGACAACAATGTGGAGAGGACATGTAAAAAGATTACTCACACCGAAGGGACAAAACTAGAATTGTTCACAACATCCACAAAGCTATTGCTGTGAACAATGTGGCACGAAACATTCCCCAGATCTATGCAATGGCCAAGAACCTTACCAGTGAATATGATTGAAACTAAAGCTAAGATTCCTAAGCAATCCATTTTAATTTCAATCGATCTTGGGGCAAGTCATAGTTATTTTATACTTCAGCTTGTTGATAGTTAAGAAATGAAGTAAGCATAGCAAGCCTTGGTTGGTCCAGTTAGCAACCAGAATCAATTGGAAGATTAGTGAGATGGTGAAGGTTTGTCAATTAGAGCTGAATGGACACCATAAACATCTAAATTTGAATATATTGCCACTCGGTTCTTATGATGTCATTATTGGAATGAATTGGTCAGAGCTACGCCATTCCAATCTTAATTGTTACAGCAAGGCATTTGATTGTTTTGATGAAGAAGGAAACCGAAGGGCAGTGAAAGATTTTCCAAGGCCAATTTCCATACAGCAGATTTTAGCATTACAACTTGATTGCCAAAAACTTGTCACAGGTGCAACCATTGCATTGTAAGTTCCCTCTTATACACAAGAAAATAGAAGCATTCTCTGTAGAAATTTCCTACAAAATATGACAATTAATGCAAAAGAGAAATTTCACCTCTTTCCTATAGGTTTCCCGCATCTTAACCTTGTGAATTTTCATCCTTAGGGCTCTTATGAAATATAACAGTAACAACAGTGTTGACCGCCTCTCCAACTAGGGGGTCAACTCCATGTGCCATGAAGAGATGCATCATCAGATGCTCATTTGTCGAAGATTTTGGTTCTACAGGGCATTTTTGGCCCCAGCACTTCTTTTTGTAACTGGAATTTCCGCACCCCTGCGTGGGTCAATAATGTAATAGGTCTGCATGGCTCATAGTTAGGTCAGTTACCTTTGGATCGGTTCATTGGGAGAGTTCCTTTCACCGAGGGTTTTTTATCCTCAGGTTATCAATTGGGCTTTTCAGCCTTGATTTCCCTTGAATTTTTCCCTCACACTTCCAATAATTCCTCCAAAGTGGTGAAGGGCATTCCAATGGGCTTATCTTCTGGTAACTATTGTTTAGGGATGATGTAAATGACCATTCATGAGATCTTAGAAAGTTT
>SNQJ01S0010775.1:11007-21727 GCA_010110895.2 Picea sitchensis | reverse complement strand
CCATGTACACCATGTACACCATTCAGGCTTACCTGCCAAATGGAAATACCCTATAAAAATGGATAAGATTTAAACATTGACTAAATAATTGCAAATTCGGTAATCACAAATTTAAGTTGGCAATATTCATAACATTAACTCAAGAGCTAAGAAAAAAATTGTATACAAAATACAAGAACCAGACAAAAACTTTATTGAAATAGGACACCAAACATTATTTCTGGATAGCTAATGATGCCATTGATATCTTGATATCTTCCTACATTATAAATTCTACTGCACAATCTTATGTGTGAAGTAGTTAAAACAGTAAACAAAACTTTATTATCAGAGTGATTACTTGCTAGCGTCAGTTCATGAATGGCTGTAGGTGATTCACAGTACAAGGGAGGAAGGCTTGGAAATCCTGTCAACATAACCTGCACAAGCCACTCGGAACCATTAAATAAAGTTTAACCCATTTTGTCCTCTCATAATAATGCTCTTGCTAGAAAGCCCTAATTACTCAAACTGATTTACATATAAAAACATATCCAATAACGTCATCTATATTAAGGTAAAAGATATGGAAAATGCAAAGGAAATTTTACTACATCTTGATGCAGGAAAATTCTAAAATACTTGGAGAAAGAGTTTATAAGAGAGAATGAGAAAACAAAATGACATTTTTTTAAGTGTGTACAAAAAATCAACCCCAACTCCATAAGAAGGACAGTAAAACTTTTGGGAATTAGATATGTGTGGAATAAAATCATTCACATACATAAGCAAGGGACACTGGGAGTTTGCACTCAAGAAACCCCTGAAGGGTAAATTCTATTCAATCATCCCATTCCCATCTGTATTTCTATTGTACAATATGTCCCTTTATAAGTTTATACAGAATAGGTGACCATAACAAATATGCCACATTTAAGATATTTAGTTCAACTATCTCCACAAATATCTCAACTCATTCCACGAGATCCTCATCCCTAACTCTCTCCTTGTCTTCATTCTTAGTTTTGGACATAGACATTTAAGCTTGGTCTACTACATTACATTTATGTAAGCGCATACTTTAGACATTTATATTCACAAGTATAACTTATTCCTTCATACTCCCCCCTTAACGAATACTTGTGATTCAATCTTCATGTCTTATAGTCTCTCAAATATTCGATCCTTTAATTGGTGCTAGCAATTGTCTTTAATCTTCTGCAATCTTCTATCTGCACCTTTTGTTTTCTGCAATCTTCATCTCTGGTCTTCATTATTCTTCACATTTAATCTTTCTTCAATGTTCATCATTATGATTTCTTTTAACTGGATCTTGTCCCTGTAAACTATACACACCATGTTTGTTGAAGTCAATATAAAAAGTCACCATCCACCAGATTATATGGGCTGCCAACCGTTGTATACATTGGTTCTTTAGGAGGCTTTTTCTCGTACATTGTTCATCAACAATTCTCAGATCACAAACCTTTTAAACTCCCCTTGCATCATTATCAGTCACTACCCTGGGTTTTATTTGGTTTCCCCATAACCACATCCTGTGTTTTTGTGGGTTACCCTCAACCATTACAAATCTTAAGAGGTTGTTGGCTTACCACGAACCATTCATTACACCAAGCGACTTTTGGTTGACTCAAGTACACACACAACTTTCATCATACATATTCATCTGAGGCTAATCTAGCCATTTTAAACATAGGACCATGACCATATTCTTTTCCATCATGAAAACAACATTATCAAGGAGGATCATCAAACTTCTACAGGATTTCATTTTCTATAGATTCACTTTAGTTACTTTTGCATCTCAATTTTGTTAAATTTCATCTCTTAAATTCCATCCCTTCCATTTTTGTGGGTTGTTTCCTCACAGTCAACTTGTACAAAATCTTCCTTGTAGAATTTCCTCTATTGCCCCTATCTAGAGACATTTTACAAGTTTTCTTTCATCAAATATTTTCTAAACACCTTCATTGTTGTCTTTGTCTTCATATTCGATTTTGCCTTCGACAAACACTTGTAAACAAATTAGCATAAACAATCATACTCCACCATTTAGTTGAGTTCATTCCATCTTCTAAACATTCATCAAGTAACAATATCCCATCCACTAGTTGAAGACATTTCTCTAAACTATCTAATTAGGATTCATCCAAACCCATGGAGTCATTCAAACTTGTAATTAACGAAGCCTTCTCTTCACTACATGTCTTTTTCTTCAAATCAATCAATAATGTTTTTAACACCTTATATATCTTCCCCAATCAAGAATAGCTTGAACTCTTCATAACCATGATTCATCCTAACAAAGCTAAATAAAATAAGATCCTAGATAGCTGAAATTATCACAAAAACGACATAATCTTTGATTAGCTACAAATACTTCATATGACATCCAAATTCCTTTTGGTCCCACTCAACTTTGCTTTGTCATTCTGAATAAGAACCTAAGGACAATAATGCAAGCCTTTCTCTTGTAAGGGATTGACTAAAGATCCCCCATCAATCACAATGTCTTTCATTTTGTAAACATCAACAAGAATTGAGACTTTAGTGGCATGATCATCTCTATCTATCACCAAATTGATGTATTCTCCCTTTATGAAGAGATTATATGCTATTGTGCTTTCCACGATAGGTGTGCTTGTTTCTCCACTATCAACTTGGGCCGAACGGCACTATAGAGAAGGTATCACCAACTTTCAACCCTTTGTTTAGAATTGTGATCTATCGATGCCCCTTTGTTTAGAATTGTGATCTATCGATGCATTGCCCAACTTGGACCTAACTTAGAGATAACTTATAAAGTATCACCAACTTTTAACCCTATTGTTTATAAGTGACGACTATAACCACATCAAACTCATTCAACATGATCCATTCATTGTCCGTCATAAGCAAAACAAACATTTTATAAACACAGGTAAGCACAACAAATAACAAAATATAAACTATAATTCTAGTAATAGTTGAGCAAAAGTAGTACAGAGTTGGTCGATAACCCATGGTCCAAGCATAAAGCAATACCCTATAGAGGTATCATTTTTAATCCAACAACAAGCCCACAAGAGGATTATGATGCCAATCCCTCTATTAAATCCCTGAGAGGCCTCATGTTTTTTGTCAACAAAATACAATACTTGATCACCCTTATAACTAATCGTGTGCTTGTTTCTCCACTATCAACTTGGGCCGAACGGCACTATAGAGAAGGTATCACCAACTTTCAACCCTTTGTTTAGAATTGTGATCTATCGATGCATTGCCCAACTTGGACCTAACTTAGAGATAACTTATAAAGTATCACCAACTTTTAACCCTATTGTTTATAAGTGACGACTATAACCACATCAAACTTATTCAACATGATCCATTCATTGTCCGTCATAAGCAAAACAAACATTTTATAAACACAGGTAAGCACAAGAAATAACAAAATATAAACTATAATTCTAGTAATAGTTGAGCAAAAGTAGTACAGAGTTGGTCGATAACTCATGGTCCAAGCATAGGCAATACCCTATAGAGGTATCATTTTTAATCCAACAAGAAGCCCACAAGAGGATTATGATGCCAATCCCTCTATTAAATCCCTGATAGGCCTCATGTTTTTTGTCAACAAATACAATACTTGATCACCCTTATAACTAATCATAATTGTGCTAACCCATAATATCACATAATGACAAGATGTGACATCTTATAACATGTTAAGGACCTTTATACATTGACTCGTAGGATATTAACATTAATAGTACAACTTAATATCTTTAAATAGTCCAAATAGCTCATTGCCAAATCCTAGTGGTTGTTGTTGCAATCACAATGGTCATATTACTATAACCTCAATAGTCGCTTTCAATGGTAGCTACTATAATCTCAATTGTCATCCCATGGCTAGTTGCCTCATTTGAATGGTGGTTGTTGCAACCTCAGTGGTTTCTACTACAATCATAATAGACTTATGGATCTCCTAGACATATCACTTCATTCTTTCAACCTATTACAAGTGGCAATAATGTGAAGAACCACTAAAATACAATTGTGTATTATAGGTGACAGTCATCGGTATGTCAAACATTGTTCTTCTACTTGGATTGTTTAATGATCAACCCATATTTCTAGTTCATCTACTAAGAAAGGTATGAGATCTATTCATCTAGAAATGGTGGTCATTTAGTGGATATTGCAAGGGATTCTACTCCTAAGGAGAACTAGGGATAGATGATTATCTCACTCTCTTCCCTTGTCTTTCATTCACCAAAGAATCTAACTCCACTTTCTATTCATTGCTCCTATTACAAGTGGTAATAATGTGAACAAACCCTAAAATACAATTGTGTATTATAGATGATAGTCATCGATATGTCAAACATTGTTCGTCTACTTAGATTTTTTAACAATCTACCCATGTTTCTAGTTCATCTACTAAAAGGGGTATGAGATATATTCATCTTAGAAATGGTGGTCATTTAGTGGATATTGCAAGGGATTCTAGAGGCGCTCTAGATCTTGCTCTCTTCTCCTTTCTTTCATTCGCCAAAGAATCCAACCCCAATTTCTATCCATTGTTCCTTTATGTTTTAAATCTTTATATTCATCGCGCCTTTATATTTTAAATATTTCTCCTAACAGCGGCCCTTTAGTGGATATTGAAAGATTCTACTTTTAAGGAGGACTAAGGTTGGATGATCTTTTATTAGTGGAGATTCTAGATCTCACTCTCTTCTCCTTTCTTTCGTTGCTAAAAAATTCAACCCCACTTTCTATTCATCACATATTTAAATGGTTGCCACAATGAAACCCAATACTTACGTAGTAATGACAAGATAGTGTGCATTCCTTCGGTAATTTTCTAATCATCACTCCTTTATGTTTTAAATATTTCTACTCGTCACTCCTTTATGTTTTAAATGTTTCTATTCGTCACTCCTTTATGTTTTAGATCTCTCTCTAAACAGTGGTCATTTAGTGGATATTGATAGATTCTACTTCTAAGGAGGACTAAGGCTAGACAATCTTCTAATCCTTCTTTGTTGGAGGTTTTAGATCTTAGTCTCTTCTCCTTTCTTTTGTTGCTAAGGAATTCAACCCCACTTTCTATTCATTACTCTTTTAAATGGCTGCCACAAAGAAACCCAACACTTACCTAGTAATGACAAGATATTGTGCCTTCCTTAGTTGTTTTAGAAGGCTAGCAAACACAGCGAGATGTAGAGACAGAATGGGACCCTCCAAGACCAAATGAGCATCCTAAAGATCTAGGTTTAACCTCGAAGCATATATCGGCATTGTAGCATCCAGTGCATGAGTTGGTGGGCTACCGAAAGATAATGGCCATCTATTGTTTTAGTTCACTCTTCAAGACCTTTAATTTTGAACATTGTGGTATTAATTGTTTAATGGCTATAGGTGAATTTTGTAAGTTACGAATATGTTAAGGAACTACTTAGAGGACATTATGGTATTAATGGTTTAATGGCCATAGGTGAATTTTGTAAGTTACAAGTAGATGTCAAGGAACTAGTTTAAAGGGGGATTTAAAGGACCCCAGATTTGCCTGGAGGTAGCAACCTATCTACATATTATTTCATTATAAATTTCATAACATATTTCAAAAAAAATACGTTATCATTTCTTATGGCATCCTTGTAACAAATAATCTAATGGTTTTTCATGATGTCTTCCACAAGTAAGACATCCTTGTCAAGGAGGACTTCCACATTGAGTATGACATCCTCTTCAACAAGGCATATGATCTCACAATGGTGTAAGCAATCTTCATTAAAGATACCATCCAATTTGTGCAACTTGTCCTTCATATGTGTGATGGAATAATGATGTAAGCAATCTTCATTAAATACACAATCCAATTTATGCAACATGTCCTTCATACATGTGATGTAAACAATCTTCAATAAATATACCATCCAATTTAAGCAACTTGTCATCCATACATGTGATGTCATAATGACTTAAATAGGTCATCCAACTTATGCAATTCATCTTCCATGTGTGTGATGTCCTTGCTATTTATGATGCTAGCTTTTGGGTTAAATCCAAAAGTGGTTTAGCCTTGCTAGGATAGCACTACGTCATCTAGTCCCTTGACAATGCTTCATGGACATATGGATGGCTCAGTTTGGGTGTATGCTTGACCTTGGTTAGAAAGTTGGCATGGCACCCTTACATAGGAGGTCGTTACACTAATCAGCGTGTTGCCTAACCCATTGGGTGCACCCAATCGAGGAGTCAGTTACTCAATCAATGGAGGTGCCTACCTAGGAGGAGGAGCGTTGGGCATTTAGTGGAGGGCACTTAGTCCTTCGAGCTTGGGATCAAGGAAAGTTCACAATATTTCAGATTATAGTACTTAGTTGTTGTAAACTAATATTTCAAATTATCCACAAGGATAAAGTTCACAAGGACTAGATCAAGGAAACCTCCTTCTGAGGTGAAATTTTTGTTTTGCATTAATATCAAAGAACACAGAAATTTCTACATGTGATTTCCTCTTTGTGCACTTTGTCCTCATTAACTACATTATACACCTTAGGTAGGACATCCTCCAAGTCCATGATGCCCTCATTATTCACTTTGATTATTTTGACCAAAACAACCTGATTAATGATGTCATTCTCTTTCACTAGAACACCGCCATCAATGAGGTCATCCTCTCTCACTAGATCATCCTAATCAATGAGGCCATCCTACATTTTTAAGATACCTTCATTCATGAGTTTGTTCATGTGTTTCAAGACAACTTCTATTTTTATAACATCATCACTTGTCATTTTCTCCACTTCTATAACATCATCGTTCACCAAGTCATGCTTACAAAACATGATGCCCATTGCACGATATTATCCTCATATGTTGCATGATAGCATCCTTCACAACGTCCTCTAGGATCGCTTAGATTTCATCACTTTCATTTTTGCTAAATGTTTCCTCACAATCAACTAGTACGAATCTTCCTTGCAAAACTTCCTCTATATTATCATTGTCCATTGCATGATATCATCCTTCAAAACATCCTCCAAGATCGCTTGGATTTCATCACTTTCATTTGTGTGAAATGTTTCCTCACGATCAACTCGTAGAAATCTTCCTTGCAAAAATTCCTCTATTGCCCCTGTATAAAGACATTTTTACATGTTTTCTTTCCAATGTTTTCTAAACACCTTCATTGTTGTATGTCTTTGGTTTTTCCTTACACAAACACTTGTAAACAAGTTATCATAATAGTGATACCCCATCCGGTGATACAAGAGACCATCAATTGAGTTCATTCCATCTTCTAAACATTCTTCAAGTAACAATATCCCATCCATTGGATGGAGACATTCCTCTAAACTATCTAATTAGGACTCACCCAAACCCACGAAGTCATTTAAACTTGTAATTGATGAGACCTTCTCTTCACTACACGTCTTTTTCTTCAAATCAATCAATAATGCTTTATCACCTTGTATATCTTCCCTAGACAAGGATAGCTTGAACTATTCACAACCATGATTCATCCTAAACGAAGCTAAATTAAATAAGATCCTTAGTTGAAATTATCACAAGCAAAATCAACATAATCTTTGATTGGCAATAAATACTTCCTACGACATCAAAATTCTTTTTGGTCCCACTCAATTTTGTTTTGACATTGGACAATAGTGCAATCCTTCCCATTCTGATCAATTGTTTCTCTTGTAAGGGATTGACTAATGATCCCCCATTAATCATAGTGTCTTTCATTTTATTGTGAAAATTCCAAGCATAGGTAACTAAAGTCCTTATAATCTCAATTAAACAAGTAATTGTTGAATTCAATTAATGTTGAAATTAAACTCAAACCATACCACCCATCACACAATAGTTGGAAATTAAATAGCACACGAAAGCGTAAAATCAATTTCACACAGCAAGTAATTACTCCTTTAATAACTGCTTTTCATTCCTTTGAAAAGCTTACAAGGAAAACCCCACAAGCTACTTAAAACTAGCAGTTGCACAGTTATCAAAATTACCCTTAACAACTTGTTGAGAAGAACTTTTCATTCCTTTGAAAAGCTTACAAGGAAAACCCCACAAGCTACTTAAAACTAGCATTTGCACAGTTATCAAAATTACCCTTAACAACTTGTTGAGAAGAACTTGTTTCTCTCTCTCTCTCTCTCTCTCTCTCTCAACTATTCATGTCTTTTTGAACTCTCTATCTTGACCTGTCTTTATAGTTTTAACTAAGACCATAACCGTAATCTATTTCTAAGATTACTCTTAGTCTAAGTCATGCATGCATGAAATACACTTTTTAAACTCAACTGCTAAAAATAAGACTCACTTTTTAACTAGAGCGAATTACAAGATTTTGAAAATATCTCAAACTACTTCTAACACGTTCGCACAAAACTTCTATGGAAGTTCCTGTCCGAGCTATAATTCTCAACACTCCCTCTTAGTAAGGAAGGAATTTTGCACCAATCCAAGTCTGTCTCTGAATGCCTCCAACTTCCCTTTTACCAAGAGCTTGGTCAAAATATCAACTACTTGTTGATCCGTGGGACTGCGTTGGAGCTTCATGGATACCTTTTGAACCTTACTCATATGAAGTTATATTTAATCTTTATATGCTTGGACCTATCATGGAACACTGGATTCTCATAGAGTTTGATACAACTCTAATTATCACAGTGAATGACCGTGGGATCCAACTCTTAATCAAACAATCCTACAAGTAACTTGAGAAGCCAAATGGCCTCACAACTAGCCCTACTGGTTGCCATGTATTCTACCTCTGCTAAGCAAAGTGCCACGAAAGTCTACTTATTGCTAAACCAAGATATCATCATTGATCCCAAGCTAAAGAAGCACCCTGAGGTGCTCTTCCTGTCTGTTAAACTGCCTTCCCAATCTAAGTCTGAATACCCTTGCAACTTCAGCTCACCACCTCCAAGATATCTCAGACTATATTCTATTGTGCCCCTCAAATACCTGAGCACATGTTTAGCTACTACCCAATGCCCCTACCTTGGCTCCACCATGAACTAACTCAAGGCGTTGAGTGCAAAACAAACAAGGGACTCCTTCCCACTTATTTCAAAGCCCTGAGGCTACTCTATGTACCTGGCAACTAGAGCAAAAGTCTCCTCGTAGTCCCCTCCCTCTCTCTAGGAGAACCCTGTCACCACAAACCTCACTTTGAATTTCTCAATGCTACCATTTGCAACATGCTTGATCTTGTAGAGCTACCTGGAACTCACCATTGACTTCCCTTCCGATCTTGGCACTATGTTGCAAACATCATTCTTCATGATGGAGGTGTAGTCCTCCACCATGGCATCCAACCATACGTGTTGGTTTGTTGCCTCCTAAAAACTGGAATGCTCAAAATCTAGAATGTTGCTCATAAATGCCATATAGTCTAGAAATTTCTTCGAAGATTTGCTCTCTCTGAATGTGCTCCTAGGAGTCTTAACATGCTCCTAAGCATCCCTAAATGTCTAAGAAAACCATTGAGGTCTCTTGACAGAAGTGGAATGGGCTCCTGTCTCCCCTTCTCTTCACCTAAAGGTTGTTGTACTACCCTRCAAATCATTACTRACTCTAGCTCAACCTTCAAAGCCTCCTACTCCTCATCCTCGACCACTAGAGTAGGCTCATGAGACTTCATGGATGCAAAGTCTTCCTCAAACTTTACATCCCTRCTTATTACTATCTTCCTTCACTCTGGAATATAGACCCTATAAGCCTCTAAAGTCTCATTGTAACCCACAAACAAACCCTTCATKTTGGAGGGCTCCAACTTGGTCCTCTTCTTTGTCGATACATGGATATAAACTAGACAACCAAAGATGAGGAAATGACTCACCTCTAACTCACACCAGTGAATGCTTCCTCTGGTGTCTTGTCCTCCAAGATCTTGTGAGGAAATCRGTTTTGAATGTAGATGATCGTGTTACATGCCTCTGCCCAAAGAAATATGGGCAAGTCCTAGTCATATATCATGGCCTTAGATGCCCCTATGTGAAATATCCCTGATCCCGCTAATCGAGATATTTGCTACTGATCTATTATTCTGTCTTGCATATCTGATACACTAGGGGTTTCTAGATGCGTTTCAGTTGTATGTTTGAGATCTTGATGGTTATTGCATGTGCATGTGGGTTATTGCATGTGTATGTTGGTTATTGCATGTGCATGTTGCATATTTATGGTTTAAACAGCATATAAAGGATGCATGCAGAAGTAAAGAACATCAACTGCCCAATATCATGTATAATACAGTTCGAGCATGGAAATACAATAGCCTACTGGAAATATAGAATATAAACGTTAGCCAGATCTCATGGATCAGTACTGGAATACAATCAAATAACATAAAAATACCCGTGATCAGAAGATGATCACAAATCTGATGCATGCACGGATAGATCAGCGAAAATATGTGATTCTAGCGAAGTACGGTACCCGCTACCAGCGGGAAAACTCGTTCGGAAGTTCAGATCGTCGAAATACGTTGGAAACTGCTCCAAAAGAAGCGCCCTAGCCTCTAGACTAAAATGGGTGACTGTCGGATCTCGGATCTGGTCTCTAAGGCACTAGATCTGGACCCCTGGGGGGTTTGTGCACCTCCTGGAGCACTGGATGCGCCAAAAAGGATTCCACCAACGGAATCTGCTGCTATATGGCTCAAAACGATCGTCTCGCCAAATAAGGAAATGGGTCGGAA
>SNQJ01S0010774.1:163387-187379 GCA_010110895.2 Picea sitchensis | reverse complement strand
CCCAACCAAAACACACTAAAAGTAGGCCAAGAATGACACTATGGCATCTACCAAGCTATCTCAATAGAAAATCCCTTCAGATCTCCTTCTCCTTGGCCAAATCGAATAGAACTAGTTCTTCAAGTGCGCCCTTTTGCTGGAAACCCCCACTGATGCACACTACCTTTCACTGATCCTGTAAAATCCACTTGTGACTGAGATAGAATGGCGAGGAAGGAATATTGCACCTCTACGACCAAGCTTGGACCAGATTGGGTGGGATCTTTCACCACCGAGCTAATATCTAGGGTTTGTTCTCCCAAAACCCTCAAAACGTCTTTGGCTCTAGAGCTCAAGATGCAAAAGTGAAAATGTCAAGAATGAGGAGTGAGGCGCCCTTCTTTTTCCTTTATACCCCTGTTCTAATTCTCATTTGAGTTAGTTGACCACCTTCTAAGGTTAACTCCTTACTTTTCTTCATGTGGTCTTTTTTCCCACTTACTTTACCTTTTTCTCCAAAGTCACTTTTAAATTATAACATTGTTCTTAGGTGAATACTTTGGAGTCTCTTAGTCCCCATATCTCATGAGACTGTAGTCTAGTGGGGACATATAGACTACTAAGTCTCTGTAATCCTCTCATCAAGACGTGGGGGACATTACAACTTTGCTTGAAAACATAATGGACTTATTTAATCTAGTTGGGTCTTTCTTCTCAACAATCTCACCTTCTTCTTTTTTTAAATCTACAACTTTGATTGGACCATCAATGAAGCCGTGTCATTACCATTTTATATTCATCTGTCCTTTACTTTTTGAACTCTCGAGAACTTCTTTCGAGTCTAGCTCTTGGGAATAAGTCTATGATGCAATACCCAATAACGATCCTTATTGTGACCATCCTTCATCAAATGTTCACAATGCAAATTTTTCTTATGTGTGTTATTGAAAAATTCATTCTTACTCATTTGTTTCTCTTTTCCTTCAAGATTCTTTCTTCCTTTTTATCTAGAAGCACTCACTATGTTAGTTGGTTTTGTCCCATGTTTACTCTCAATATACATAGCCTTTTACACATGCCTTAGCAAGGGTCTTAGCCTCAAAGAGAATCAATTCCTTCTTAATGTGATTAAATATTCCAAATTCCATGTTTACTTTCAATATACATGGATTTTTACATGCCTTAGCAAGGGTCTTAGCCTCAACAAGAACCAATTACTTCCTCATGTGCTTAAATATTCCACGTCCCATGTTTACTCTTAATATACATGGCCTTTTACATGCCTTAGCAAGAGTCTTAGCCTCAAACAGAACCAATTCCTTCCTATATACATGGTCTTTTACATGCCTTAGCAAGAGTCTTAGCCTCAAAGAGAACCAATTCCTTCCTAATGTAATTAAATATATCACTAATATACTTTGTCATAACACCTAGATGGATAATCATTCTCCTAATCTTGAAAATATATTATTAAACTCCTTATCTTTATATTTCTCTAAAATGATGCCATTAATTTTATTTTTTCCATTTACTATAAGATAGAATTGAATTAATAAAAACCTGGTAGTGCATACCCCTTCATCTTAAACCAATAAAAATATAGTTGAATTAATAAAGACCGTAAATTCCTCCTAGTGCACAGTATTCCATCTTAAACCAAGTAAAATAAATCTCTTTTTTTTTGTATTTATAATTCATAACAATTAAATTAAAATATACTTTTAACTATCCCAAATTACTTAGTGAATCAAGGCCCCTGTACTCAAAAGGATTTATTTTTACTTTAGTTTTTATTCTAAAGGGATTTTATGGGAAAGTTCTAAAGGGATTTTGGAATTTTGAGATAAGTGTTGTAACTTGTTTAAAAGTTTTAGTTTTAGAATTTTTTTTATCAATTAAATAATATAAATTTAAACAAAATTATAATTTTTTTGTTATTTAAATTATATTTTTAAATATATAAATCAATTTTGTTTGCTGAAAAACTTAGAACACTTAAATTATACAAGATTAATTATTCAAATCAAAAACTTCAACAATTTCTTATAAAATTCAAATTTCAAATAAAAAAATAATATAACCAAAAAAAAACTCATAACGTTTATACTAAAGCTTTTGAAATAAACACAAGATAAATTACAGATACCATGAGCCCTAAAGGACAAATACGGTATATTTTTCTCTTATTGTAATTATAAAATAATTTACGGGCCGTTGAATTGAAAGCTACCCGCCACCTAAGAGATCTTAACCCAGCTTAGCCATACACCTGACTTTCAAGTGTAGACAGAAAAGAGAATATTGAATAGTCGAATTCATCGCCACTCACCCGGCGGCGGGCGCCTATATATGCACACGCCCGAAGCTGGACTCAACCCCTGAGACGGAGTTCACAGTTACAGAAGCAGAAACAAAGGCAGGCATAGTAGTAGCTTGGAGTTTTTTCAGATGGAGATCCAGCAGACGCTGGTGAAGGACCTTCCCGGCTTCATCAAAGTATTTTCCGACGGCTCCGTCTTGCGTTACGATCACCCATCGACTCCCGCGTCGGAGGGCGCCAGATCGAAGGACATCGTCATCGATCTGGCCATGGGCATCTGGGTTCGTCTCTTCCTGCCGGATAAGGTACCCCACGCCCAGAAGCTGCCGCTGCTTTTCTACTTCCACGGGGGTGGATTCTGTTTCGGCTCCACAGCCTGGGAAAACTATCACTTATTCGTGAGCGGCCTCGCCAGCAGGGCCCGGGTGCTGTTAATCTCCGTCGATTACCGTCTGGCGCCCGAGCATCGCCTCCCCGCCGCCTACGACGACTGCTGCCTTGCGATCGAATGGGTCGCCGTCGGCGGTGGCAAGGCGGAGCCCTGGCTAGAGTCGTACGCTGATTACTCGCAGTGTATCATGGCCGGGGATAGCGCTGGCGGCAATATCGTTCACGCCGTTGGCTCGAGACGTGGGGCCTCTTAACATCAGAGGGCTCATTGTTATACATCCCTATTTTGGCAGCGAGGAGAGAATCGAATGCGAGAAGGCGGCCTCTGAGGTCGACGCTACCGCCATGGAATTAAATGACCTGTTCTGGACTATTGCCCTCCCCGCAGGCGCCGACCGTGACCATCCAGCCTGTAATCCCCGAGGTCCTCGATCTCCCGACCTCCGCGACGTTCCGCTGCCTCCCTTGTTGGTGACTGTGGCAGGATTGGATTCGCTTAAAGCGCGCGGGCTACTGTACTACGAGCTGCCACAGAGCTGTGGGAAGGAGTCGGAGTTGATGGAGGTGGAGGGAGAGATTCATGCATATCACATCTTCCATCCGCAGTCTGAGGCTGCTCGCCTCTTGCAGGACCGCATGTCGCAATTCATCCATCGTTTCGATGTACACTCTTCTACACCACAATGAACATAATTGTGCAGAAACTCAATAAAAAAACCTAAAATAGAAACTCAATAAAAAACCTAAAATAAATGCAATAGAAAACCCTAAATGCAATCAATCATGGTAGGGTAGATATTAAAGTGACATGTATAATTAAGCCGAAAGGCGTATACTTATTGGAGATGGCCACAATTAATGATTTAATCTTAAATTCTAATCTGATGGTTATGCATTGAAGATGTTGGCATATTCTTAATCGTCCTCCAAAATCAATGAATCAGATTTATTGTTGATAACTTCTTTGCATTTATAAATGCATCCCTTAACCTATTTACTTTTTAACATTTACCTAATCATATTAAAAAATTAATGCAACAT
The DNA here is from genome assembly GCA_010110895.2 of Picea sitchensis. Lineage (NCBI taxonomy): Eukaryota > Viridiplantae > Streptophyta > Pinopsida > Pinales > Pinaceae > Picea > Picea sitchensis. The sequence goes on along the minus strand of SNQJ01S0010774.1, from coordinate 183,649 downwards.
CATTTGATTGCCACCTTTAAATGATTAACTTTTAGAATTCTTGAACTGTCCACAAGTTTCATTATCTACCTCATCTATCAGCACGTTTCATTTCTCATTCTCTACCTCATCATTCTCTACTTCATTCCATCATTCTCTACCTCATTCTGTCAGGGCGTTTCATTTTCTACCTTATTTCGGCGGCGTTCAGCAGCCCCAGCCGCGAATTAGCAGTTGTGTTAGTTTAATCTACCATTAATTCGAAAATCTCTAATCTACCATTAATGCAAAGGAAGTTAATGGTTGATATAGCAGTTCTTCATATTTCATTTATTGTGACGATAAAAAATATTTGGAACATATGAAATAGTGACCATTTCCAATCAATATAAGTCAAAGGTGTAATTTAAACATAGAAATGCAAAACTTAAAAAATAGAATATTTAGAATAATCTACCTTTAATTTATTTTTTATATAAAATGGTACAAATCTAAATTATTATTTTGGAAAAAAAAATTACTATTAAAACAATATTAATAATTCTTTAATTTTTTTTATATAAAATGGTACAAATCTAAATTATTATTTTGGAAAAAAAAATTACTATTAAAACAATATTAATAATTCATTTGAGATTAAATTAACATAAATCCATTTTCAAATGTATAAATTGTTTTATTTTAAAAAAATAAAATTAATTTCTATAAATTTTGTAACTCTAAATATTTAATTAAAATAAATTTATACTAATTAACTTAAAAATACAAAGATAAATTAATTAATGATTTAATATAAAATCCACTAAATCATTTCAAAGTGACGAACCAAACATAATACATAACGAAGTAAACATAACAAATGTAGCACTCACAATACTTTATTTATCAAATCTATAAACCAAATAGTTAGTTATTATGTTAATTATGATTGGATATTTGATTTGGCTTTGAAAAGCTTTTTATATCATAATGTGAGGATCACTCAATTTCCAAGGCATGAAATCAACTAATAAATCATTTCAAAGTGACGACGCAAACGTCATACATAAAGCACTTACTTATCAAATTCGTGAAGTAAATATGATGAGGACGTTATTTATTATGTTAGTTATGGTTGAAAATTAATGGGAAAATTTGAAAAAAAATCCAATTTATTATATTTAGGTTTGGTTATAAAATTTTAAATAATTGTTTTTTCTTACATTTCGATAGTTGAAAAAAAAAGTTGATTCTTAAAATGTTAGATTACGACAATTTAAAGTAATGTAGATTTATCATATATTGAAAGGGTTTAAAAAGAAATTAAGATGCAAAATTTGAACTTAATATGAATTTACAATGAAATGTATAAATTAATACTTGTTATTATTTTATTAAAAAACTATACTTCGTTTTATAAGTATGGATTTGATTTTTTGGTTTATATATAAAAAATATTAAAAAAAATATTAGGCCAACTTAATGCTATGTGTAACGTTAAGATTAAGCACAAACATTACATCCTTGTAAAATGTACTCGACTTAAGTATATATTGTGAGTCATTTTTTTGAGGCATAGTATAAACAAGAAGGATTAGGGGCTTTTTCATGTAACATCTCTTCATTAGCATTAAGCACAAACATTACATGGTTGTAAAATGTACTCGACTTAAGTATATATTTTAACTCATTTTTTGAGGCATAGTATAAACAAGAAGGATTGGGGGCTTTTTCATGTAACATCTCTTTATTGAAAGGTAATTTGAGTTTTTGCACAAGAATCCCACACAAATGAATCTTGTTTGATGGAATTCTAAGTTTAGTGTTGAAGTTGCATAATTTTGGTGTTGTACATGTTTTCAAGGTTATTGAATTGATAAGTTTTCAAGGTTATTGAATTAATTAGGTTTGAAAGGTTATTGAATTGATTTACATAATTAAAATTGACCATTATAATGTTATGTACCTTTTTTTTCTTAGAAAGACTTACCAAGGTATGAATATTATAAAAAAATTAATATATATTATTAATTGTGTTTTTTTTTCTTTGAACTATAATTTCACTCATATAGTCAAATATCGTTAGGGAAATTGGTTTCGATGGGCCTCGTTTTGCATGGCGACCCAGGTCCGAACCTGTCGGGAGAAGACACCAAAAAATCCAACCAGCTAAGGGTTGGTGTGGCCCAAACCGGGTGCGATCCCTGAGTGATTTTGATGGCTTAAATGCCCCTGGGTCGCGGTTTCTCAGCCACAGGTTAGTCCCGCAGGTCACAGACACACTAGCAAACAAAAACAGAGATAATTTCACTCATATCAACAATATGCTTTTGGAAAATGGTCCAACCAATTGAGTAACCATTAAGACCATCAATCATGGTATTTTAAGAAAAAGTACATTGAATTGGGTATACATCATTGTTATTATAAAATAAAGAAGTAAATATGAAGTCATATGATCACTAACTTTGCTTTCTAGGTTATATAACAATTTATCATAGTTATTTTGAATTACTTAAGTGAATGAACTAAAAGAGTTGGTTATTCGCCCAAAATCCATCTTTTCCTACAACCATCCAATCAATCTTCCCATCACCAAGGTTCAACCAAAATCAAATGCCCATTAAAACAAATAGTAATACCAGTAAGACCATAATTAAGAAAAGAAAGGGTAACGATTGGAATGATAGGCTTGGTCCCCTCACTTGCCTAAATATTGGTTGAGATTGACTAAGTAGGACAAAGAAAGAAGGTTTGGTAGTATTTTGGGTTTGGGATTGGCTTCTCTTATAGATTCCTTGAATTCTTCTATCATAGTTTGTTATTTCATCTAATTTTATTAATGAAAAGGGGAAAATGGTTACTTTTAAATAAGACTTTGAAGTAATGGGGTATCAAGGATTGCATGAATGAATACATGCATAACAATATCGAACTAAAAACTATTTTATTTCGATCCATCATTGCATGATGTGGGTATGTGCTTTTTTGAACGACCAAAAAATAACTTAAGCATGATAGAGTAATAATAAACTATAAAAAATGGTATGCTAAAAAGTCAAATAGATAATATCTTATGTATTTTAAATTTCAAATGTTATAATAAATAAATTGTTATCAAATATTTATAGTAGGATTGTATAAATTGAGTGGTCTTAATGGTTAAGAATATGTGTTTCCTCCTGGGAGCTCATAAGTTCAAATCTAGAAGGAGGTAGGGTATGTACACCTTTGTACACTTTAGCAATCAAATTCCTAAGTGGAGGGGGTCTCTTGTCCCATATACAAAGGGGTCTCATACAAAAATTTGGTGTCTGGTTGGTTTGTGACTTTAAAATTAAAATATTATTATTATAATTATAAATGAATTGTCCATTATCTATACTAGCTATAATGTATGAAATTTTATAAGAAAAAATCCCATTGGGCTAGGTCGAACAATGGATATCCCATTCTATTAGGGACCTAACCTCCCTAACCCCTCGCATAGGTAGAATAATATGTTTTCTATGTAATAAAAGCTGACATTAGTAAATAAGACCTATGTAATAATGTGAACATGTCTGATGTAAGAAGACTTAATATAAGTTTCCACTTCTAGAAAGATCTTCCTCTAGAATGTTCTCTAGAAGATATAAATAATATAAATAGGAGTAGAAAACATGGAAAAGTCTTGTCTTGGGAATTATTTTGTAATTGAGCTATGCTCTGTTAGAGGTTGCCCCCTTGAAGAGGCAAGTGAAATTAACTTTCTATCAATAAAGATATCATTTATGGTGTTATTAGTCTCTGTATTTTGTTGTTTCTGTTGGTATTCCTCATAATACTTATGTTTCTACTCTCCATAAATACATCTAGTACCTTACAAGTGGTATCATAACACTTGCCTCTATAGAAATTTTAGACAATTTTTTATTGGCTAGAGACATGCACTGTCGACATCTTTAAAACACAAAGATCTATCGTTCGACAAGTAAAATGGCATATGGGGAGGACTACACGTAGGAAATACAGACGATTTCACGGGATTACTAGAAACAAATGTTTCACCTTGTAGGAAACCTCTCTAACCCCTATTGGTACCCGTTTGAGTAGTATCACACACCAAAAAAAATATTTATAGGACCATCACTACCACGTACCGTTAGGTATATTGGGATTCCCATAGGTCTCCTAAAACTAGCTCTAGATCAGTCGATCGATCACATGACTGTTATAGTGACACTGAGAAAAAAACTAGGGAATATACTCTCTAGTACCCGGGTAAGTGGGTAGTATGACTAAAGGTACATTCGAGCCTCCTTAGTTGGTGCCATGAGATATTGGGTTGAGTACTATTGTTCGACCCTGTACATATATTAGAGAGTTATAGTACATGGAAAAAACTTGTATGTAGGAACCCTGAAAATACTAACCTTTTGGAATGGAACATAACATAAAATGAATAGAAATGATCTATCTTGTCGCACAACCCTACCTCCTGCATTCTGGTTGTGAAATTCCTATACAATATTTCATGTTAACAAATTGGGAATTTCATCACTGTAATATTCTTTAGGCTGGAGTATCACTCCACAGGAGTAAAAAAAAAAGGTATTGTAGTCCCACCAACACCCTTATTGAGGACCTATCCCATTGGATTCCTCTATTTGCCCTGATCGTTGTGGTACCTATAATTTTTCATCCTTTTTTCCCCATGGACCTAATCCCCTTCTCGAATCCCTTATTTTCCACCTATCCCATTAGATTCCTCTTGTCACCCTGATCACAGTGGTATATATAATTTATTATCCTTTTTTTTTAGTAGACCCACTCCCAAGCACCCCTACTGCCTAAATAGCCACCACTTGCAACCAAGAACTCGTTAACCTGCAAAATGAATCCAAACAACACAAGGATTCCATCCAACATATAACTTCTGACATGTCTTCAGCCAATTCCCGAATTGCAAACTTAACAGACCAAGTTAGAGGTGAATTTGACCGATTCTAGGGAAAATTTAACCTCCTCAATGGTTGATTTGATGACCTCCAATCCACACTTACCAAAGTGTCGAACCAATCCAAAGGATAGCCCTTCTATGAAAAAAATTCAAACTTCAAAGGTGTTTATTCCTCCCATACTATGACCTTTCACTCCAACTCCCTTCATCATGAACCCCATCTTCCCAGAGTTTAGGTCAACAAATTTGATGGCTCAGATCCCATCTGCTGGGTCACTCAAATGGAGCATTATTTTTCTTTGGATGGAATTACTGATGAGTTGGCCAAAATTTGTTATGTTGTTATATATCTAGATCATGAATGATGAAAATGATGTAAATGTCATAAAAATTCATGCCAAGGGTATGTTGCTTGGACATAGTTTGTTGCAGATATTTTTGAATGATTTGATACAGATACCCATAACTTACGTCGTTTGACCAAGTTGAAACATTCTAGCATAGTGGAAGACTTTATAAGCTCGTTTGAGAACTTGTCTTTCAAAACAGATGGCATGTTTGATGCCTTGTTCAAGGAATTCTTTATCAATGGACTAAAGGATGAAATCTATGCCCAGGTCCTCATGGCTCAGCCCCAGACTTGGTTTGAAGCTACTAAATGCGCCAAGGAAGCACAAAATATCGTCTTCACCCAAAACATAAAACCCTTCTTTATTCCTCACCCTAGACCCACCAATCATGCCCCTTATCCTACTTCTATCAACATCCCAAAATTAACTAGGGTAGAAATGGTTGAACGAAAACTCAAGGGCCTTTTCTAAAGTTGTGATGATAAATATTTTTTGGGGCACAAGTGAAAAGAATAAAAGATTTTTATGGCTATTTCTGAGGATTTTTCTGAAAAGGATGTTGATGTTTCCCATGTTGAAGAGATAACCCAATAATATGATCCTACCCCACCCTCTTACCCTCCCGAAGTTGAACTGTTAATTTCGCTAAACACCCTCACTGGCTTCTCTGCTCCCCAAACCCTCAAGTTAATTGGATAAATTAGACATAGGAAAGTCATCATCCTAGTTGACATTGGAAGCACCTATAATTTTATTCATCATTGCATTGCACAAGAATTCAATTGTTATATCTGTGTCGTCAACAATTTTTAGGTCATGATTTCCAATGGAGGTTCCATGAAATGCGAGGAGCATTGTGAAAATGTGCACCTACAAATTGGTTAGTACCACTTAAAAACTCATATTTTTTCTATAAACATGGGTGGTTGTGACATAATTCTCGGTGATGAATGGTTACACACTCTTGGCCCCATTACCATGGATTTTAAGGACCTTGCCTTGTAATTACAATAGGAGGGAAACCAATATAATTTCCAAGGAATCACAATAGACTCAACTAAGATCATCAACTCCCACTGAATGGAAAAGCTACTTAGAAAAGGTCATTCTGGCATTATTTCCCAACTCCATTATATTCTAGTTGTTGAGACACCCTCTGTGCACCTTGACCTCCAATATATAATCTCCCGAAACAAAGCTATTTTTAACACCCCCCATGGCCTTCCCCCTTCTCATGACATCCATGATCATTCCATTCCTCTAGTCCCCAACAATCTTCTTTCCAATGTTCACCCTTATCATCATCCCTTTGCCGAGAAAAATGAAACAGATAAAATTGTTCAGGAATTGTTCGAAGCCAGTGTTATCCATCCGAGTACCAACCCCTATTCTTCTCCAATGGTCATGGTACCCAATAAATAAGGAACTTGGCGCATGTGTCCTGATTTTCATGCCCTCAACAAATCACAATCAAGGTCAAATTTCCCATCCCTCTCATTGATGACCTTTGGGATGAATTGAGTGGTACTTAGTATTTTACCAAACTCAATCTTTGTTCTAGCTACCACCAAATACATATAAAGGAAGAAGACATTCCCAAGATGAAGTTTTGAACTCATGAGGGTCACTATGAGTTCTTGGTCGTGCCCTTTGGCCTATGTAATTGTCCCTCCACTTTTGAAAGTCTCATGAATCATGTCTTTTGTCCCTTCCTCCGTCAATTTGTCTTAGTTTTCTTTGAATATATTCTCATCTATATTAAAACTGGGAAATCCCATCTCGCCCATGTGGATCAATTTCTCCATCTCCTATCTCAGTGCTAATTGTTTCTCAAGCAATGTAAATGTGCTTTTGGAGCTTTTGAAGTTGAGTACCTGGGTCATATTGTTGGTAAGGATGGTGTATGGGTGGATCATAATAAAATTGAATCTATGAAGGATTGGACTTTACCTAAAACTCTTAAAATATTTTGTGGTTTCCTAGATTTAATGGGATATTATCGTAAGTTTGTTCAGAATTATGGAAAAATTGCATCTCCTCTCACTGCTCTCCTTAAAAAGAATGCTTTCAGTTGGACTCTAGTAGATGATAAATCCTTCCAAGCCTTGAAAGACGTTATGTGCACAAATCCTATTCTAGAACTACCAGACTTCACTAAGACTTTTGTCCTGGAATGCGATGCATCTGGAAAGGAATTGGGGCAGTCCTCATACAATATGGCCGATTTTTGGATTTCACTAGCAAACAACTATCCGAGTGACATTTGTACCAATCAAACTATGAAAAGGAAATGTTGGTTATTCTACATGTAGTGGATCTTTGACATCTTTATCTATTGGGTCAATGTTTACAAATTAAAACCGATCATCGTAGCCTCAAGTATTTTTTAGAACAGATAATTCCCTCCCTAGAGAAACAAATATAGGTGACCAAGTTGTTTGGATATGATTATGTGATCATCTACAAGAAGGGAAAATAAAATTTGGTTGTTGGATCTCTTTCAAGGAAATATGAAGAAGAAGGGTCCCTCTTTTCCCTCTCATTCATTGTAGCTGTCTGGCTTCAGGTAGTTCACCAGGAATGGTTGCAAGACTCTAAAATTTCTATCCTGATCCAAAAATTGCAACAATATCCTTAATCTTTTCCAGGGTAATCTTGGAATAAAGAAAAGCTTCATTATAAATGTTGCATGTATTTAAGAAAACAATCAAGCCTTAAATCCACAATGCTCTCTAAGTTTCATGCATCAGCCGCAGCTGGGAATTCAAGGTTTACCAAAACCTATGAACATGTCAAACATTCTTTTTTTTGGGACGACATGAAACAGGACATCCACACCTTTTTGGTTGAATGTGATACATGTCAACGCAATAAGGGTGGAATAGTCAAATCTCCAGACACACTCCAACTGCTTTGGATTCCACTTGTTATTTGGAGGGATATTTCTATGAATTTCATTGTTGGATTACCTAAATGAGGCAATAAGTCAATCATCATGGTGGTGGTAGATCATCTTTCCAAATATGCTCATTTTTGTTCTGTTCAACACCTATTCACTGCATCCAAAGTGGCTCAATTTTTTATGGATAATATATTCAAAATCTATGCCATATCTCATTCTATTGTCTCTGACCATGATCCAACTTTCACCAACAATTTTTGAAAAGAATTGTTCATGCTCCATGGGACCCAATTTCATCTCAACACTGCCTATCATCCCCAGACGGATGGAAAAATAAAAGTTGTCAACAAGTGTTTGGAAACATATTTGAGGTGTTCTGTGTCTGACAGAAAAAATCAATTTGCTCGGTGGTTACCCCTAGTTGAATGGTGGTACACCACATCTTACTATATTACGACTTGCATGACTCCCTTTGAAGTAGTCTATGGGTAAAATCCATTGTCGGTTCTCTCATACATACCAGGTGTATCCAAGGTTCAGGGGATTGAAAACAATATTATAGTCTGCACATCCATTCTCCATACCATGAAAGAAAATTTGGTTATGGCTCAGAATAACATGAAGCAAGAAGCAAATCAGTGTCATTCCAAACGTCAATTCGCTGAAGGGGACCAAGTGTTTCTTTGTTTGCAACCCTATAAGTAGAATTCACTAAAATATGAACATTTTCATAAACTTATTCCCAAGTTTTATGGTCCTTATACAATTCTCAAGTGAGTGGGGTCCATGGAATACCAGTTAGCTATGCCTAGTCACTCTAAGCTCTGTCCTATTTTTCATGTCTCATGCTTAAAGAAAGTGATTAGAACTGAGTGTCAGAATCAAACCACTCTCTCTTAGTTGGATGAAGAAGGTTCCATTTGGTTGCAGCCACAAGTAGTCTTGGACCACCGTGAGAGTCGTCTCCATCAATGCACCATCACAAAAGTGTTAGTTCAGTGGAAGGATGCACCTACATAAGATGCCACCTAAGAGTTGAATACCATTATGCAACAATTTTCTCATCTCAATCCTTGATTACAAGGTTGTTGTTTCAAGGGTGATGGAATGTTAGGGACCTAACCTCCCTAACCCGTCACATAAGTAGAATGATATATTTCCCATGTAATAAAGGACACATTAGTTAATAAGGTCTATTCAATAATGTGAAAAAATCTAGTGTAAGAAGACTTAATAGAAGCTTCTACTTCTAGAAAGATCTTCCACTAGAATGTTCTTTAGAAGATAGAACTAGTACAAATAGGAGTAGAAGACATGAGAAAGTATTGTCTTGAGATTTATTATAATATAGGTCTACTCTGTTGGAGGTTTCCCCCTCGAAGAGGCAAGTGAACTTGGATTTATACCACTAAAGGTATCATTGTTGGTGTTGTTATTCTCTATATTTTGTTGTTTTGTTAGTATTTTCTGCAATATTTCTATTTCGGCTTATTATAATACATCTGGGACCTTACAACAAGTGGTAGAAAAAAATAGGGAGTGCAAGAACACACTACAAGAGTCATTGGTAGTGGAAAAATACAACATCAAAGGCATCACATAATGAATGACATTGAACTGGTCACCCGATCAGTAGAAGAGGTGAAAGGAAAACTTCCAGTTGTGACTACAAAATGTAAATATATCTACAATGCCACCCAAGTTTGAATGCAAATTGTCAATAAAATGGAGAAACTAATTAATGCATTGCAGTAAAATATTATTCAAATAAAGAATGAGGCTAATAAACTCATGTATCTAGTCCAAAACAAACAAAACTAAAAAAATTTCAATAAGATGACAAAGAATTGGATAGGCTATTCCAAATTATCTCAAAAAGAACAAAACCAACTACTTTAATTCAAACCAATAATGCTTGAAAGGAAAAATGCACTAAAACAACTCCATAATTTTGTTGAACTTAAGTGATCCATTATCCAATAGAACTATCCTAAGGAACTAAACCATGAAAACAAAGAAGCTTACTTAATTAGGACGATAATTTTTGAAGGAAAATGAATGAAGGAATTGGAAGCATTTCTTTCAAAGGACAAGTTCAAGAGCTAGTTCCAAAGTTGGGTCCTTCATATAGAGAAACACACCAGAATTGACATGAAGGAGAGTCAACAAGTGTGGTTCGGTCTTGGTTGACCCTTCATTTTGATGGAGGACACAATGGCGCCAACTCAATAGATAGAGAGACATGAGTTATGCCACCCAAAATGAAGGAAATTAGCAAAAGTAAAGAGTATCAGAGATACTGGGAGATGAAAACCAAGATATCAGGCATGATTTTAGGTGAGTGAAAAGAAGAGTGGAGGAATATTGAAGAAACTTGGAAAAATATGCAAAATATATCAATTTGTTCATAAATGAAAAGTTAGAAGTAAATGAAAAGTTTTTTAGTTTCAATGGGTCCTCCTAGCTGTGGGCACGATTGTATAAATATATTAGTTAGATGTGAGTTGGATATATTATGTTAGATATTAAGTTATGTTTTAAACTTATATTTATGTTGTATTTGGGTGAATGAATGAATGTTCTACAATGATGTATGAGATCATGTTGGAATTTAATGGAACGAGGCCCCACTTTCGATTTTTGGTTTCCTTTGTGTTATATGGTGATATGATGTCCTTTATTTTTGTTCTTTATCCATTATGCTAAATAGCAGTTTGCATGAATGTTGTGTGCTCATAATTAGATGAATGATGAACTGGATCATAATGTTCTATAATTGAATGGGTAGAACGAGGTTAATAATTGAATGGGTAGAACGAGGTTAATATCTAATGTTAAGAGGTATGTATTGGTAATGGGTAGAACTCTCGAATAAGCTGGGCAAACACAAACGACTGCTTTCTTGCTGGCCAACTGGAATAGATTATTGCGTGGGTGGGTTGGGTTGATTTCAATCCAAATATTATCCTGAAAAGAGGAGGGAAAATCTAGAAGTCACTTAACTAGCTCGGATTGCCTCATGGCTAGCTCCAAACTAGCTAGTTTGGAGCTAGCCATGAGGCAATCTAGCAGAGAGACTCTTGCTCAGGATTTGAAGAATATGTTTCAACCAAGAACCGAGGGTGAGTACCTTTTGATGTATTTTTGTGTTTATATCATCCAGTAATATAAAATGTTGCCTCACCTAACATGATTTTCAGATCATATCAACCCTGCATTAACATGCAAAATAAAGACATTGTGAAGCCTTTTCTTCCTTTTGGTCCTTCTACCAATTTCGTACTAGCCTGTGAAGATAATGAAGGATTAGTGAAGGAGACTGCGTGATTGCATCGTAGAAGCACCATGCTTCTTGATTTGAACTCTACTAAAAGAAAAACTCCAAAAGGACTCTTGATTTTGACTAATCGATTTAGTAAAAGAAAAACTCCTAAAGACTCTTGATTTTTTCTTAGGGAAGGTTTTATCAACAAAACTATATGTTGCAGAATGTTTCTTCATACAATCAAAAGGTTATGGATCATAAAAACCTCTAGCACGAATGCCTTCAGTATGCTAAAGTTAAACTTCCAGTTTTTTATTATTTTTGCATTTTTTATATTATTATATGGCAATTTAGGAGGTTACTTTGATCTGTTTGGTGTTTCATATGGGAGAAATTTTACATCTTTTAGTAGTCGACACTAAATGTAATTTATTTGCAGGTCCAAAATTCTCAAAGAAGAGAGGCTACCTTCACAGAATGCTCTCGTTGACCAGTCATTCCATATTCTTTAGATTCTCATAATGCTCTTTTTTACCAGTCATTCATTCCATCTGCCTTAGATTCTCATAATGCTCTTTTTAACCAGGCATTCCATATGCTAGCGGACAATTGTTATGTAATATAAATGATCCAAATTTTTGTAGAGCTATTTGAAAATCACAATACAGTGTATATTGATTGTAATTATTTATATTACAATATAATAGTTGTAAAATGATTGTATTTGTCCAAACAAAAAAAAAAAAAAAACAATGGTAAACATAATGATATGAGTGATAAAAATTGGAAAAACAAAATCACCTTCGGTATGTAATATTTGGGAAAACAATAAAATATTCCATATCAAACATGATTTTTTTTTAATTACTTTTGCTAATGAATCCATATATACTCTTTATCAATGTATCTCTCATCCTAAATATATACTTATGAATGTTCTATAATTTTACTTATATTCATATAACCCTTTTCCAAGATTAATGAAATATTTTTATTTATTTAATTGTAATTAAGTTAGCTAATTATCTATTACATATATACAAGAGAAAATATATGCAAGGAAAACTATAAGCAATCCTCGGACGATGATACTTTACAATTATAAAAAAATATAAGTAGTTGTCATGTGATATGCCTTTCCCACACAACGAGACTGCACATGTACTATAGACTAAAATTTAAAATCCTAGACCTAGATAGAGACAAAGGTTTATTTTGACATGCACTACAACCCTCCATTTTCCTTCATTTGTATTTGCATCTTCTTTAGAAAATGGATCCCCTTATTTTTTTTTATTTTTTATTTTATGTTTGAAAGAGATTTTATTTGGCATCTCCTCTGTCTCAAGCTGCTTAGGGAAACCTTGTTCACCTTAAAAAAACATGTGCAAAAGGAAGTACTTGAAAATTTTCATTTTTGAGCAAATTGGGAAAAATCGACAACTTAGTTTTAACTCCTCCGATGTGAATCAGAGGAGTTAACTTTAACTCCTTTGATTCACATCAGGGGAGTTTCTCTCTTCACCTCCGATACCCTTTTCTTATCACATATGTTAATACTGACTCTTCTGATTCACATCGGAAAAGTTCCATCTAAGTCTACCGAGATAGTCAGAATACTTTAAGGTAGGTGCTCCAATGTACATCGGAGGACTTAAAAATAAGTGCTTCGATGTTCATTGAAGAACTTCCTCTCTGGTCCTCCAACCATATTCACTCCATAGACTCAACATTTAATGCTCAAACCCCCTTTTCCTATATATACATCAAACAATCTGGTTTTTCATTATCTTGTCAAAAAGACAAAGTGAGAGGAATTTCCTTCAGATCTAGAGCACGCCAAGTCATCACATCCAAACCCACAACTTATCACCATCCTCCATGTGGCATTAGGTTGACAGGTATGAGCATCGTTCTTTTTCTTTCTAGGGTTAGGGTTTCTTTCTTGATTATTTTTCCATACTTCATTTTTTCTTCTCCATGCCATTCCCTTATTCATCACACTTCCCTATCCTTACTCTCCATGAACAATGGTTAACTAACCCTATTAAACCTCTTGATTACACCATAACGACCTGTTCATGACCCTTTTTCCCTGCACAACGTTAAAACGTTAATCTCCCCCTTTGTAGTTTTCCCTAAAGACCACAGGAAGTTCGATGGCATCTGAACCTTGGTAGATTTTCCGAGCACAAAGCATAAAAAAAACCTTTTCCACTCTTTGTCAAACCCTTACACCAGACCCTCGCCTTCTCTAAGGTTTTCATTGAAAATATTTCAAGTAACCCCTTTGTTCATATCATAGGAGTTCTTGTGCATCCATAGCTCTGACAGATATACTTGCATGCCCCATGTGATCGGGAAAGCCTTTCCCCAAGCCTTTACCTTTTATAAGATTTGATTCTCTTTTGTTTAGAGAGAGAGGTGTACGAGGGGATTCCAGTCAACCTTTAAAGGCACTAGGGTTGGCACATGTGATGGTAAGATCTGCTAATTTGATTATAGATGAGAAAACCTCTTGAGTTACTTATGTTGTGAACATCTCTTCTAAATCATTTTTTTTTTAGTTCACATAACGTATAAATATATTCTTAAGTTGTTTCTCTTTGTTCTTTGTTTCTATCCATTGTTCTTATCTATTGATGAGATACACTCCTCCACCATATTTGACTTGGGATAATACACAATGGGGTTTACATGGTTTGGGAGATATGTGGATTGAACACCATATCACATAGACGTTAGACTATTTACCCCGGATGTATTATTTTATTTACATCAAATTTAATTATCAGATGAAATACTAATTTTCAATTACTTTGTTGCAGAAAAGAATAAAAGATGGAACCAATTCAATACGTAAGACGAGACGACAAGGAAGAAAAGGGTTGATCGCAAAGTTTGTAAGTACTTATGTTTTCGGCCTTACTTAAGATTTCATATTTGTTGTGATCTTTATATTTAAATAACTAATTTACACTCATCCATGGATGTCTTCTAATATGTACTAACATACAAAGAAGATTCAACCAACGAATTGATCAACATTGGGTTAAGTAAGCATTGTGAGTATATGTTGAAGTATAAGGTTTAATTGAACAATTTGTAAGTAGCTATGCTGCTTAACTTCCCTTATTTTATAATTAATGGAATGATAATAAACATTTATACTAATCATATCGACTATGCTGTGTCATGACATATTAAACATACAAGAAACAAAGTATGGAGAGCAATGAACATAAGATATTTTGATACATGGCATGCAACATGACTTCAAAAACATGTGTATCGTTTATGAATCATGCATTGTGATGGTACACTTATTGATTTACACAATCATATATATTCTACTATATATAAATGTAAATTTATTTATTACATTTATTTCTATGTTTGTAGATGGAACAAGTTGTTGAAGAAAACATTATTTTAAATAACCAAAGTAGAATATTGTCTACAAGTGATGAAGAAATGAGGCATGCATGCAGCTCGAGTGATGACAATAGTTGAAGTGATGAATGAAAATCAATATAATTGAATGTTATTGCAAGTTGTATGTTTTGGAATATTTGTCCGTGAAAATAAGATATTTTGTTTAATGTATTCGACACACTGTCTCAATTGCATGAGGACATGTTACCAATAAGTGTAACAATTACAAATTTTTTACATTTTGATTATTGTGGACCTTTACGTTATCCCATTTTGTACGACAATGGGTCTCTTATTCATATATAATAAAATGGGTTTCTTATTTTATTGCATTGTCGAATGTTGTAAAATGTTGTCTTGTTGATTAATTAATATATAGATGATTTACATTGTTACAAATAATAGAGGTGTAAATCGTTGGATAACACATTAATGCAATCATTATATGAAAATGCAACAACAAAAATATAAAAACAGTATCATATTATAAAAAATATTTGATTTTGAGATGATTAATAGAAAATTTGTAAAAAAAATTAATTAAAATATATACATAGCGACACATTGTATTCTTTTGAACTCACTAGATGACACTTGTCATAAAATAGACGGTGATGCATTTTTTTTTATCAATACACACTAATGCCCACAAATTAAATAGAATAAACGATGTTAACAATTGTGAAAAAACATCGTTACTTTAAGTGACAAAAAGTATGATTGATTATATTTATTACTTTAAGCGACATAATGTACGATTAGTCACATCAATGTTTCACATATAATATACACACAAATGATTTATATATAATACACGCACCAGTGTTTTATATATAATATATGCATCAATACTTTATATATAATATACACACTAGTGCTTTAATTATCAAATAAGTGTCGGTGCTTAGTAACAAAAAACGACGTTGACATCTCACTTCAATTTATGGAAATTTCACTATCCTTCCATGCATGTGGTAGTATAGTCACTAGTGTGACCATTTATAAGAGCATCAAGGCGTAATATTTATATGAGCACCATTGTTGTATAAAAAAACAATACGTACCAATGCATACAGTAACAATAAGGCATCGTTGTTTCATATAACACAAAATACGATACCGATGCATAATAATTTTAAGATCATCGGTGCTTTGTGATTGTGTGTGCACAGTGGTGCATGTTACTTAAAAATACATCGGTGCGTGTTGCCTAAAAATGCATCGGTTCTTGTGAACTTAAAACACACCAGTGCATTTGTTACCAATAAAAGTACCGACAAAAAAACCTCTTCTACAACCTCCACCCACCCAAAAAGTTTGATTTATATGGAACGTCCACTAAAACCTCCACTTGGAATAACAGGGGTTGTGGAAGAGGTTTTTTTGAAATTTTTTCCAAATCTTGTAACACTAAAAACCTTCGCTGCAAGGTGTTGATCTCCTTGTAGTGATACCTCAAAATCTCATCACTCTCCATAACATAAGTTTGATATATACCAAGATTTGGCAATGGTTGTTTTATGTTCAATTGGCTTTATAGGTGGAAACCCCTTTGATTCTGCAAAAGCAACCTCATAATTTCATAGATGTCTACTCAAGTCTTCTTTTTGGTTGACTTTGATTTTGCCAAAACCTATGGATTTTATCGCTATATTCTTATTCGTCTTAAGTCTTACAATCAACACTACAAATTATTACTAGTGTTATTGATCATCCTCTTAGCTTGGTTACTATAAATCAAGGATAAATTGTCTTCCTACCCTTGTAGAAATAGATAAGGTAGTATTGTCCCTCCTTTATTAACCTTCACTTGTTGTCTTTTCTCAAGAATATGGCATATATATCCCACAAATAAGATATCACGGTGAAAACTTGACATACTTGTAATGGCATAATAACACACTCCATCTCATCCATAAATTTATTTGAAATACAAAGTCTAAACTTACACTAGTGAGTGACTTGAAGCTAGGAACTCTTCTATAACCATCCCCAAGGATAAGGTTTAGGGATTACAAGGTGTTATCTTTCGGGGTTACTTGGAAAGTGTTTACACCATGTTTGGGGGTGCTTCATGAGATTTGGGGTATATGGTGTATGATCATACCATAGATGGTTTGTGATGGATTTGCACATTGGAGATGGCTTACCCAGTGATATCTTGAAGCCAGTTGGGTTTTTGAATGACATTATTCATTAGATAATTGTATAACTTTATATTGCTTGGTGACATTCTACGCATTTGCCACATGGAGGAGGTTAATTGCTAAGAGAATGCCTTGTGTTGGAGCAGGAGCATTTGGCATTCTGTAGGAGGGTGTTGAACCCTAGACAATATGGGATAACTTGGATGCTTGCATGGAGGCATGGAGTTAACTTGGGGATGCTTGGGTTGCAACAATGTTTATGCATGGGGAGTAGATCGAGTGGATCACATGACTTTGGAAGATTGTTGGAGTCATTAGAGGCTTGGAGGAGGAGCGTTGGACACATATCGTGGAGCGTCTTGCATTGGATCCTTACTTGTGTACAACATCACCTTGAATATTGACATGTGTTCCCTTGAATTGTAGCATTCCACATGTGTGATCCATCATCCTAGTTATGCCTTTGTATGTATTTTGTAATGTTTTAGGCCTAAATATGTGTTATTGGCCTCCCTTGTTTCTCATATATATGGAGGAAGGAGAGTTTTATTTCATTAATTCTAAATCTTGTTCATTATCAACTTGTGTTATAGATGTGACTAAAAGGAGTGCAATGGCATTCCTCTCTCTTTTTCATTATTCAATTGTACTTTATATTTCTTTTCTTGGGGTCACTAGGCCTCTTTCTTAGATCTTTTGGAACACCTTGAATACTAGGGTAGGGTTTCATCCCTTGGAGACTTGGAAATTAGGGTTTTGTGATGAAACCCTAGGTTGTACTTGTTGAAGAGAAGAAGAAGAGGAGACATCTTTCCTTGTAGGACATGATTGTTTGATAGTTTCTTATTATAGCTCCTTGCTGTAAACTAGGGTTTTATTGGTTTTCCCTAGTTAGAGTTTTAGAAAGCTAGAGGATTGTACTAGTCTTGAGATGAGACTATGGTATGTACAAGAACTTTATATATATATATGATGCCATCAACATTCCAAAATTTTCTATATTGTACATTTGTTAAGCCCTCTATTTCTTTATAGTTTGGTCATTTTTAGCACTTGTATGTCTTGTTGATTTGATACAAGTTAAGGCTAAAATTGTTAAGTCATTTAACATTGATATTGAAAAACATAGGGATTTTTTTTTTGTATGTACAACTATCATAAAGTGAATTTCATATTTGTTTTATGCATATTAAGATTGCACTAGTGGGATAAAACTTATTGGCACACTTCAATATTTTTCCCTTTTGCCTTATTGATTGGGGTTGTTAAGAGGTGAAATATTATCTTTTGTTGTTGTTGTTTTATTTATATTTCATAACATCCATAAGGCTGAAAATTCTCAAGGTTAAGATCTAGGAAACCTCTAGGAAAGAGGTGAAATTTTTTAAGTTGTATTGAGTACCCTAAGTTTGAAAATTTTCTACATACTCTAATCCTAAATGCTTTACCAATGTCTCAAAAATTAGTTTCTTCCAAATACTAGAATAAAACATAGTAGTTACCCTAGTCTTCCTAACTTGAATATTTACATGGAACGACACTTTCGTCCTTGTTTCTAAGGGCCTCTTCTTGAAAACATAAACTGACTTCTTCACTCTAGTTAGGTATTTCTTCTCAACCATCTCACTTTTTTTTACATCTATAGTTTTAACTGAACCATCAATGAAACTATGTCATTATCATTTTCCATTTATTTTTCCTCTACTTGTTGAACTTTCAAGAACTTCTTTTGAGTCTCGTTGTTGGTAATAAGTTCAAGATGCAATTCCCAATAGTGGCCCTTATTGCGACCATCCTTCTTCAACTGTTCACAATGCAATTTCTTCTTCTTTTGTTTGGTATTGGAAAATGTATTGTTGTTTCTCTTTTCCTTCATGATTCTTTCTTCCTTTTGATCTAGAAGCACACATTATGTTAGTTGGTTTAGTCTCATTTTTACTCTCAATATACATGGTATATGTTGGGTGTGGATTCTGATTCGGCTCCACCGCCTCGGAAAACTATCACTTATTCGTGAGCGGCCTCGCCAGCAGGGCCCGGGTGCTGTTAATCTCCGACGACTACCGTTCAGCGCCCGAGCATCGCCTCCCCGCTGCCTACGATGACTGCTGCCTTGCGGTCAAATGGGTCGCCCTCGGCGGTGGCAAGGTGGAGCCCTAGCTCGAGTCATACGTCGACTACTCTCGATGTTTCATGGTCGGGGAAAGCGCTGGCAGCAATATCGTTCACGCCGTTTGCTCGAGGACCGTGGGTCGAGACGTGGGGCCTCTTAACCTCATAGGGCTTATTGTTATCCATCCCTATTTCAGCAGTGAGGAGAGAATCGAATGCGAGAAGGTGGCCTCCGAGGTCGACGCTACGACAATGGAATTAAATGACCTGTTCTGGAGGATGGCCCTCCCCTTAGGCTCCGACTGTGACCATCCGTCCTGTAATCTCCGAGGGCCTCGATCTCCCGACCTCCACAATGTTTCGCTGCCTCTCTTGTTGGTGACTGTGGCAGAATTGGATATGCTTAAAGCGCGAGGGCTACTGTACTACGAGCTGCTACAGAGCTGTGGGAAGGAGGCAAAGGGAGAAATTCATGCATATTACATCTTCCAACTGCGGTCTGAGGCTTCTCGACACTTGCTAGACCGCATGTCACAGTTCATCCATTGTTTGGATGTGTGAGGAGTCAAGACAGGGATATGGCCTCAGAGATACAAAGTCTGCTACACCACAATAAATATGATTATGCTTATTCTGAAAGTAATGTATCAGCTCAGATTCATCTTAACTTCAAATTTATCATGGGTTGAGAGGGATAAAATCCTTCTAGGTGCAAATCTTCTTTTACAGTGAAAATTTGAGGAAAGATTTGATCTCTTTCCACTCATGATAAATCCTGAGTTAAGATGGATCATGAAATTTTTATATGATAATCTTTATCTATATGATACTGAAAGTTGAAATTAGAGACCATGCAAAGCTTTAACTCTATAAGTAAAAGCTAGACCTAAATCTTTATTTATATGATAATGGAGGTTGAAATTGGATACCATGCAAAGATTTAACTCATTGTCGTAAAAGTAAAGATTTAACTCATTGTCGTAAAAGTAAGACCTTGAGGAATTTTAGACCTCCCTAGTTTTTCACATTTTATATATCTTTATATTATAATGGTTTTAAAAGAACACACGTGCTCTTACACATGTGTTCCTAAGCGCACACACACGCTCTTATAAGTTATTTTTTCTTTGTCATTCCCCCATCTCTCTCTC
>SNQJ01S0010774.1:148700-160261 GCA_010110895.2 Picea sitchensis | reverse complement strand
TCAACATTGACTAAATTGTACATTTTTTAGAAAATGACACCTAGTGCCCAATATACAAAACGATAACAAGTGCCCTAACATGGAAAACAACTATATGGTGGTATGCATACAAAATGGCAGTAATTGGTCAATAATTGACCACTTCCACCCTTTCCATCCTCAGGAGAATCTTGAAAATCTATATTTCTTCTCTTGTTTAAGGAAGCACCTCGAATGGTTCTGGGTATGGGTGTGCTTCGTCACTTCGGAGACTGCACAAAGAAAAACATTGTTATAAGTTTTTTCCCTCAATGAATTAAAAGACATACAAAATGATACTTTGTAATTTAACCTAAGATAACTCACTGCATATGCTACTAACAATCATAAGAGTGTTACCCTCCTCTGCTACCCCAATCTCTCAAGGATTCCACCGTGCGTTAGTTACAAAGATCAAATCAAGAAAATTAAACAAATATGTGTAAAATCAAATTCATGATACATAAAAAATTATCATCAACGCATTATCGCATCGTGAATATCTTGGGCCTCGATGGAGATTCATTGGTAGGTGGAGCACTCGGTTGTACAACCTGCTCCAAGGCAACCTCTACTGTGGCAACCTCGGTGGATGGTGCCGATGGAAATGGTGGTGGGGGTGGGTGGCATACAGGTGCATCCATTGTGGATGGATGTGATGGAAGAGGTGGTGCAGATGGGTGGTCTATGTGTGAATCCAATGATGATGCATGGAATACGACAAATGTTGGGGGTGGGCAGCGATGGACCCCCACAAGTTGTACAAGTGATGAGAACTCCCTTGGTATGGAATAAGCTAACCCAAAAGAAGATCCCGAGTTCCGAGGGAGTGAAATGGTACTATAACTAGTGAATATGTCCACAACCTGCATACATATTAATAATATTGAACTATTAGTACCAAATAGTAAAATTCAAAAACACAAATGCAAAAAAATGTGAGATTTAAACGATATTTAAGTCTACACATGATACATGTGATGTAGGCGACTTGTCCATCCCAGATGGAAATTCCTCGACATCGCCTGGTCCCACATCCTGTAGAAACACAAGAACATTAAAAATTTGAGGATGTCATAAAATAAAGAAATGACTATGGTGAATTGATCAAATGTGACACATACAGGTGTATGGGGTATGCCCAATGAGCAGGTTGCCTCTATTGTTGCATCATTGGTGGATATAGGCACCGATGCATCCATGTGCATAGAGGGTCTGCTACACAGATATAACAACTGCAAAACAACATACAATAAAATATCGATATAAATACACATAATACAAAATAAATATATAACGATTAAGAACATAGTGATGGTTAAGATACTAACCTCCTCCATGAAGCTATGTTGTCCACTGGCCTCCATAGGACCATAGAAGGTATGCCTGCAGCTTGAGCATCTATGAGGTTCACATGGATGACTGTTATGTCCATGTGCCCTCTCCTTACTAAACTTTGCTATGTGGGTGAAGCTCCAACCCCTCTTTCAATGTCATCAACAAGAACCACTTGTCGGGATAGTGCAACAAAGTTGTCATGTTGCACTAGGCTCTAGGTCAATGATGAAATAGCTTGTTGTACCTACTACAAGTTATTTGCAATAGGAGAATGTTGGTAAGGGGGGTCATGCCTTCTCCTAGGGGATGAGCACCTAACATGGGATCACACCTGGCATGCTCTCAGTCTTGTGTGGACCCTTGACCCAACCCCTGGAACTCACCCGTGTCAAAATAGTTGACATGGTGACTCAAAATAAATTATGCCCATAATTTTCTCAAAAAACATAAGGGCACCTCCTTGTTATTGCAAGGAGGTTTATCAAAAACCACATATCACCTATCTATCCAATTTTGACTAATTTGTGGATAGATACACCAATCAATACAAATACATCTTTTGTTCATAGGTAGTTCTTTTCCATTTCGAGGATCCCTAAAAATAGACAATAGTTGTTGTTTTGAGATACTCAAGTCTCTGACTTGGTTTCTATCCAATCCAATATTGCAGTACTCAAACATTCTTTCCCTATACTCAGAAATAGAAGTCAATTCCCCTTGGGCACTTGCAATGGACCTCACAATGACGTCCAAAGAAGTAGTCAAGGAAATTGTGCTTGGTTCTATGGTTCCCCTTAACTGATATACATGTGTTCTTAATATAGCTAACCCCTCATCAATTTTAGTGTTTAGATTGGGTGGTTGTGGTGGGTTGGGTGTTTTCTCTCCTTGGTCTACTGGTGGGCGTTTTACATTGTCATGAGGTTCCATTTTATAATATATGTTTCAATTTAATAAGGCAATTTAATAAGTGTACTTATGACTAAGGTATTACAAACAACAATCTCATTTTATCCCAACAAAATAATTAACACAATTTTGTGTAAAACAAAGAAAAACTATGCGTTATCTTTACAATGAACTTGAAGAAAACCTATACAAGATTGGTGAATTGGTGAGATATTTACATTCAAGTATTAATTATGCATATTAATTGTGTGTAATGAACATTGCTAATAAGTTTTCAATGTCATTGGGATTTACATCCATAACCTATGATGTTTTTTTTCGCAAATCCAAGAAAGAAAATGACAAAAAATCAACCATACCTTTCTTGTGATGGACATGGTGGCTAGATCCTGGGCTTTGCTCCTTCTTTACTTGTCCTCTTTGTTTTCTCAATGTAGGAAATCCGCAAGGCTATTAAAATGAACACAACTACTTGATTATACTTAATCATTTTCATTGTATCACCACTTAAATCGATGCATATTGTTTTGCATTATGTCATTATTGAAATCAATGCAACTAATTTCTCTAAATCATTTATCATTGTATCATCTCTAAAATAAATGCACCTTATTATTTTGTGTTGTATCATTGTTAAAATCATTTCAACTTTCTTATTTTTGTGTTATATCATTGTTGAAATCAATGTTGGTATTCAATGATTGATATTGCATTCTCTTTTAGTTTCCATGATTGGAATATATCAATAGTATAAACCCAAACCTCTTTAATTTTGAAACATTCTTCAATTTGATAACAAATTAAAGAATATTTATATATCTTAAAGCATAATTATATATCTTGAGAAGACTTTCATCCTCTTGATCTTGAACTATTATATAAGTAATATATTCAATCCCAATAGATTTATTTTTATTTTACATTTGAGGCAATTTGAAAATGGATGGATGTCCAAAACCTCACTACTTTTGTCATATTAGACACATTAAAAGGTAATCTTGTATATTTATATGATACATAACAATAGCTCGTGATAACTTGCAATAATTATTCAAAATATTATACTTGGATTTTAGTTATTTTTATAGTTAGTTATTGTTTTCAAAAATATATCGACATAATAAAACCATGCATAAGACTCTAAAAAAAACATAATTCAAAAAACACCTTAGTTCACTAATAATTCAATAGATAGATAGGGGTTATACACACTGTGGATTAATTAACTCACTATCCATCATATGTTTAAATTGTTATTCCTATCTCTCGTAAACAATTCATGTAATTGTGGATATAATCTATATGTTACTATGGATCATATTTGTAAATTTGATATTGATATATAAATATATATGGATATAATGTAAATTAATGTAAATATGGTTTGACATACAAAATAATCTATGGATCATAACACAAAAAATCATATAGATTATTATTTATCATAATATATAGATTATAGATCATTTGTCATATAGATAGATTATTTGATGTCAATTATACTATTAACCTCCAACATAATGTTATATATGATCATATTGTTTTAGTGATAATGATCCCTATTATGTTGGATTCCATCATTCTTTAGGGTGAAAAATATTACTTAATTTTTTTCACATGTTAAATGAAATGGAATCTAATATATGGTATAGGCATCATGACTATGAACCATAGATATATGTAAATAAATATTGCCAAGTTTAAGTGAAATTAAATATGAAAATTGACAATTATAACAGACAAAAAAAAATTAAATGTATAAGTGTCAACTCTAGGTTGAGCATAGAAGGAATTACACATCGAAACTTCAATATAAATTTAAATATCATGTTTCATAGATGAGACTTGAACCTATGTGGAGAGGAGAAAACTTCCCACCCCAACCAATTGATATACAACCACTTGAAATAATTCTTCTTATATTATATAAAGAATATATGTAATTTGTACTTCATATAATATATGATGATGATGATGATGATTAACATCCACTAAGACCTAATTGGTCTATTGGACCTTAAGAGGGTAAGTGATTACTTGTGATTATTTAGAATTTTGTTTTTGTGCTCGAAAAACATTAAGAGAAGCTTTCCAAGATCACCATACTTTTGTTGAGTTAAGAGGTTAGGAAGGTTGATAATGTGATCAATATTTGAGTGGATTTAATGGTTAAGAATATATGTTTTTCTTTGAAAATCATATATTCAAATCTAAATATTATATAATAGATAATAAATAAATTTAATAAAAATTAAAAAAATATATTTCAATAAATGTTATATAATAGATAGTAAATAAATTTATCAAAAATTAAAACATTTATTTTATTTCCAACTTATATATTAGAAAATAATTACGAACATGTTAACCGTTCATTTAAAGTTAAATTAGCATATATCTATTTTATCTTGATGTACGAACATGTTAACCATTTTTAAAGTTAAATTAACATATATCTATTTTATCTTGAGCCAGCATCAAGAGAGTTTGAATGCATTTAAATACAAGGCATTCTCAAATTTGCTTTTTCCTTTTAAAAAAATCATTTCTCCATATTTAATCCTTTTCAATCTTTAAGAAATTTTGATTTAACATGGATGTGACACATGACGGGGATATTTGATTTATTAACTAATGAATCATTTCAAAGTGATCATGCAAACGTGATAGGTAGAGCAGTCATGAGATTTTATATATCAGATATGTATATATCAGATATATGATGGCCATGTTATTTATTATGTTAATTATGAGTGAGAAATAAAGGCAAAATAATATTATTTATATATTTATTTGTATAAATGATTTTTTAAAATTGGATGATAATTTGGTTTTTGAAATTGTAATTTTAAATGGTTGAGATTGTTATTTTTAATGTAAAAATAGATTTAAACTTTTTAAATATCTTTATTACAATTTAATTTTGTAATGTTAATTTTTAATATCTACATTTTTATTAATTCAAATGATACTTATTATAATTTAGGTGAAAATGTTAATTTCCCTTCTCATTATTTTGAGACATTTTAAAGTAGTGTAGATTTATGACATATTGAAAGAGCTAAAAAAGAAATTAAGATACAAAATTTGTTGGTGTTTAAAAAATTACAAGTTAAGATAAATTTGTAATGGTGCATGTGTTTAAATTAATGTTTGATATTATTTTCTTAAATTTGTTATTTTATATTATGGATTTATTTTTTTAACATTTAGATATAAACATTTTCTTTGGGCTTTCTAATACAATAAATAATTTTCATATACCAAAAAATATCAAGGGGAGACCTAACAAAATAACCCTAGAAATTCTATATCAATATATAGAATCATTAGAAAAAAGTAGAGAAGAGAGAGAAGTCAAACTTAAAATGGAGCTGGAAACAATGATTGATAATAAATTTAAATCCTTTGAAGACTAGATTGAGACAAATATAGAAAATAGATTTTAGGGTTGGAGAGCGAGTTGTAGAAAATTGAGTCTAGATAACAAGAAATAGAAAAACAAATCCAAGAAAAAAAACAATCAACCTAGGAGGTAGAGGTCACAGAAAATCGTAATCTTAGGGATAAGATTACAAAGCTAGAAAAAAAAGCTAGTTCGCAATTTTGCTATACATCGTTTGGAACCTAAGTTGGATATCAAACCCATCAAAGAAAAAATGAATAAGCTCATAGAATTAGACCATGAACGTAACAAAAGTGCCTAGAACCTCATAATTTTCGATGTAAAAGATCATAAAGATGAGGACAACCTCGCAATAGTCAAAGAAGAATTAAAAAACAAATCACAAACTGAGACAACTTACCTCATAGAAGCAAAGGGGTTGGGAAAAATAATTGAACATAAATAAAGGTTGATCTGGGTTAAAGTAATCTCTATTGATTATAAATATGGAGCACTCAGAAGAACTCCAACTTTAAAAGAGTCAAGAATATTATCAATGAAGACCTCATTCCAAAGGACCAAGATGAATTACGGAAGGGAGTTCAAAAGGTGAAAGAAGTCGGGAAGGAAGGGAAATGGACAATCATTCGAAATCAAAAAGCTATTATCAGGGATAGGGATAAAAAATATAATGATAAATAACAATTTGTGAAACTCTAGATCCTCTTTTGGAACTATTGTGGTTTTCCATGGAGTAAAGGGCATATACTAAGTTTGATCTCGAGTGACACTGACATTGTTTTCTTGGTTGAAACTTGGGAGCATGAAAAACATAAGGTCCCTAATATCAAAGGATTTGTTTTGTGGTCTACATGGAACAAGAAGTCCTCTCGTAGAGAGATTAGAGGCATAGCATGTTACATAAAAATGAATATCTCTCCTCACATCTAGCTTCATAAGAAATATCCTCTCAATCAACACATATGGATAGAGATATATGATATTAACGCTAAGAATATTTATAGCAATATAATATTTTGCACCTATTAACTCTACTTTTTATACAAAAAATAATCTAGATAAGAATTGTCCCTACAAAATCTTAGAGCAAGATACCTACAATATGAAAAATGAAGGTAGTGTCCCCCTTTTAGGAGACTTTAATGTTATAACTGCAACCAATCAAGCTATTATTTTAAGTAATGAATCCAACCCTAATATTCTTTGGCTAGATGAGGACCTTGTTTTAGCTAACAGGTACAAAAGAAACTCTAAAGACCTAATCGAGAATTTGTTTGGTACTAAGTTAATCAAGATCTATAGTTCTCAAGATTTAATAATTTGCAATGGTCTAAGCAAGTGGTCATATTCTAACATGATGAATTGTATCCATGGGCTGGGTAGTAGTGTTGTTGATTATGTAATATCGGATATCCCCATATACAACCAGATAGTAAGCTTTGATATTTTAGATGACCATGAACCTAAATATGATCATAGACCTATAACCCTAATTCTTAACTTTGTCATGCACAAAATCCCCATTGAAGAGAACTTTGACAACCAAAGCCACTTACTTTTTGACAAACAAAAAATCGATATTTTCTTAAAAGACTTGAGCAATGCTTTAAAACTCATGTCGTATCAAAACAATATTTACGCTAACTATCAGAATTTTACAACAACCCTCTCTACTTCCATTAATACATTATCTATTGTCATGTTACGCAAAAATAAAAATAGTACAACTAACCCTTGGTACTATAATGAATGTAAAATTGCTAGAAAAGTCATTAGGGAGGCTTCCAATGCATCTTTAAAATCTGATAAATTAAATGGGTACAAAACCTTAATTCAATGGGGAAAAAAAGACTATGTATAAATAGAAAGCAAGAGAATCTTTTGCACCTATTTAAGATCATTCTGGATGAAAATTATAAGTCGTAAAACTAAAGAAAATAATAAGATTCCCCTGAAGGATTGAGATTTCTTCTTTAAAAATCTGTATGAATCCCCTAATTTCATGGACAACATGCCAAACACCTCTACAACGAATGAAGTGTTTTCTATAGAAGACATTAAGTTTGGGGTTAAGCGACTCTCAAAAGGAAAAGCTAAGGACATTGAAGGTTACCAAGCTGAAATATTAAAGATTGGAGGACCTATCCTCATCTCTCACATACACATGCTATTTAATTTAACTATCCAACAAGGCTTCCCAAAACCTTGGACTCAAAGCCTCAGTGTACCTATTTTTGAAAGCGGGGATAAAAGCAATCCCTCTAATTATAGGACCATTATGATTAGCCCCATTTTAACTAAGCTATACAGAAGCATTTTGGAAGAAAATATCGATACATAGCTAGAAATCCATGGAAAAAGAGATAGAGGCCAGGATGGGTTTAGAGGCTACTATTCCACTGTGGGCCACCTTGTTACATTTAGGATCATTGCAGAGGAGTTTCATTATGATAAAATTGATCTCTCCTTTGTTGTTTCATTGATTTTAGAAAAGATTTTGACATTGTGCCCATGACTAACCTATGGAATAGGTTAGAAGAGCTTAAAGTCCCTTTCAAGTTAAGAATTGTTGTAGTAAGGACATATGAAAAATGGATTTCGAAGTTTAGGAATAATAAGGGCTGGTCGGAAGAAAACAACTATAATATAGGAGTCAAGCAAGGTTGTCCCATGTTGCCTACCATTTTCGACATCTATATTTATAAGTTAGAATATTGTTTCGAAGATGCAGGATGTGTTGGCCCAATTCTCTCTAGTATAGTCATCATCCTTCTTATTTATGTTGATGATATTGTTCTTATGGAGAAGAGTCCCTAGACCTAGATAAGAAAATAATAATCCCCAAGTACTTCTTCACTATCATGGTAATGATTGTGAACACTAAAAAAACAAAGGTTATGATAATTAAATCCAAAAGGATCACCTACGATACTTTTGTTTATGACAACAATAGTTTGGAGGAAGTGCCTTCATACAAATATCTTGGAATCAATATCCACCACAAGCTCAATTGGAACTATAGCATTGAAAAAATGATAAATGGAGGGTGGAAAGCTTATTATGGACTCGAAAACAATTGTAAATCAGCAGACCTTTGTCTTTGGGATTAAAAAAAACTCCTCTTCCACACTCTTGTCACTCTGGTTATCTTATATGGATGTGAAGTTTTGGGTTGAAGTATATATAGAGAATCCAGGAGAAAGATAAAACATATCCAAAAGAATTTTGTAACTTATAATATTGAAATTAAGGGTAATACACCCTATCATATCCTCCTCATAGAAGCAATCATTTCCCCCATTGAAAGCATTTCTATGATTATATACCTAATGTGCAAGAACAAGATAAACAACATGGATGACAAGAGGCTCCCCAAACTTGCTTCAAACTCTAGCCAAAACCACCACCAACTCAAGAGAGGATGGCATAATGATGCCAATTCTTGGCTAAATCATTGGAGAATACAAGAAGAAACCATCATGCATAATACCGATAATATTACAAATACTGACACTTCTAAATTTAAGGAGAATATGTGGTGTGATAAAGAATTAGTGGATAAAAAGAAATTAAGATACTACAAAGAGGTGGTCAACCCTAATTTAGAAGATAAAAAGTACCTCTCGGTTTTGAGAAGTGCAAAGAAGAAAATCAACATTGCTAAAATAAGAACAAACTCTCATGAGTTACATATTGAAACTGGGTATTGGACAATTCCCAAAACATTGTGGAATGAAAGAATATGTCATATTTGTGACACTAAGAGAGTAGAAGCTAAAAAACACTTCTTCTTAGATTGACATGCCTATACCCATATTAGATCCCAATTTTAAAATATTTTCCACAATGCAAACTTTCCTAACCTCCTAAGTCATTAAAACTATGGTGATCTTGGAACACTTTTTTCACTATTTTTTTCAGCATAGAAATACAATTTTAAAGAAATCAAAGTAATATCTTACCTTCTTAAGGTCCAATAGATCAATTGGTTTTAGTGGACGTTAATCATAATCATCATCATCATCATCATTACACACACACACACACACACACACACACACACGACCAACTTAATGCCATGTGCCACATTAACATTAAGCACAAGCATTACACATATTCTTCATACTTGGCTGTAAAATGCATCTCACTTGTAACTATCGTTTTGAGTTGTAGTATAAACAATAATTATTAAGTTCAAACAAATATGAGTTTTTTCACATGAATCTCACACAAATAAATTTTGTTTGATGGAATTCTAAGTTTAGTGTTGAAGTTGCATAATCTTGGTGTTATAATGGTTTTCAAGGTAACTTATTGAATTGATCTACATAATTAAAATTGATAATTATAATGCTCTGTATTTTTTTTCTAGAAATATTTACCAAGGTATACGTGTTATAAAAAATTGATATATATTATTAATCATGGCGTTTTATTTTTTCCAAATGAAAATTTCACTAGTAACCTTGAGGAACTTAGATTATATTGACAACTATGACCTCTTCATTGGAAAAATGCCTTGGACAAATGATCCAACCAATTGAGTTAACTATTAGGGCCATCAATCATAATATTTCAAGAAAAATTACATTGAATTAGGTACACATCATTGTTATTATAGAATAAACAAGTAAAGTTGAAGTCACAAGGTCTCTAACTTTTCCTTCTAAGTTGATATAGCAATTTATCATGATTATTTTGAATAAATTACATACATTTATCATAGTTATTTTAATTAAATTACATGCATGAGCTAAGTTGGTTATTCACCCAAAATCCATTTTTTCCCACACCCATCCAATCGATCTTCCCACACCCATCCAATCGATCTTCCCACCCCCCCAAAGTTCAATTAATCATAATCAAATTCCCACTACAAGGAAAGCTAGGATTAAGAAAAGAAAAGGTGGTAATTGGAATGATAGTCTTGGTCCCCTCACTTACCTAAATATTAGTTAAGGTTTTCTAACTAAGACATAGAAAGAAAGCTTGATAGTATCTTGGCCTTGGCTTCTTTTATAGATAACTGGGTTTTTAGTTCATTATTTCATTTAATTAATTTTATTAGTGAAAAGGAAAAAATATACTACTTTCAAAGATTTAATTAAATATCTTAATGCGGGTTTGCAAGAAAGCATGCATAAAATATCACTTAAGCATGATAGAGTAATGATAAACTATATATATATAAAAAAAAAAACTAATTTCAAATATCAAATAGATAACATTTTATGTATTTTATATTTTAAATTTATAATAAATAAATTGATATGAAATATTCATTGTAGGATGTTATAAATGAATTATCCATTATTTATTTAATATAAGAAATAAAATTTATAATTATAAAATTTATTTTAAATTTCATTACATTATATTTCCTTTAATTCTTTAATTTTTCTTTTAGTCCATTATTAAACATTTAAACATGATGAATACATGTGCTCGTTAAATAGTGAACTCTTTTTATTTATATTTAAAATCTTAGCATGAGAAGTTGTATCATAAAAAATCACTTAAGCATGATAGAGTAATGATAAACTATATAAAAAAATAAAAATAAAACTAATTTCAAAAAGGTTGTATCATAAAAAATCACTTAAGCATGATAGAGTAATGATAAACTATATAAAAAAATAAAAATAAAAACTAATTTCAAAAATCAAATAGATAACATTCTATGTATTTGATATTTTAAATTTATAATAAATAAATTGATATGAAATATTCATTGTAAGATGTTATAAATGAATTATCCATTATGTATTTAATATAAGAAATAAATTTTATAATTATAAAATTTATTTGAATTATAAAATTTATTTTAAATTGCATTACATTATATATTTTTTAATTTTTTTTAGTCAATTATTAAACATTTAAACATGAT
>SNQJ01S0010774.1:129330-147970 GCA_010110895.2 Picea sitchensis | reverse complement strand
GGTTGGATTTTTTGTCCCTGCAGGTTTCGAACCGGTGACTTTAACATCACGGAGTGGCTTAACAACACACTCCGTCACCGACTGTCCTACACCTCGGGGACTAATACATATAATATATTGATGTGTTAATATATATATTATAAAATATATAATATATTTATTTTTTTCTTTATATTGGGAAATGTAAATTTAAAAAAATAAAATTATTGTGGTGGTATAATAAGTGTAATATATGTTGTACAACTAATTAGAATATGTTGTTATTGATTATGTAATTAATTTTAAATATTGAAATACGTGAAGGTAACAATAAGACTTGAAATATATTAACCAATTAAAAATAAGAAAAATAAATATTTTTACTATATAAAAAATATATATATTTATTTTCTTAAATTAAACATTACATTTTATAAACAAATTTAAAATATAAAACAAATTAATGTCAAATCAATAACAAACTCATTACTATAATCCTACTTTAACAAGGACTAATAAATAGAATCATTAATAAACCCTTTCTATTTATATTTAAAATCTTAACATCAAAAATATGGTGTTATCCCATCAATACATGCCTTTACAAATATATTTACTTCATTGTACAATGTTAGTTTTCATTATTTTCAAAGTTAAGATACATGCCTCTTTTAATCTAAAAAGTTAATATTGTTTAAAAGTTTGGATTGCAAATATATTCTTTTGTGTGTTTGCTACACCTAAGTGCTTCATGGAATTTTGGGCTCGAGAGTATAACACCTTCCCTGTTGTTAGCCTCTCAAAAGTATAATTTCTCGTCTAAATTGCATCCAAGAAAATTGCATAAATTTGCATCAAATTAGACTGTGCAAATTACATTAAAAGTGGAAAGAATGCATCATGGTTTTTTCTCTATGATATATTAGGGAATTCATATACGAAATTCTCTTCATTTTCACCCTGCAAATTATAACACAAATTGGAAAGAGTGCATTGTTTATAATATTGCATGCTCGCTCCTCCGACCATCAGGAGGGGGAGGTTTTCCTGATTCCGTCCCAACGAAACATTGTGCCTGCTCCGAACAAGGTAGTCCACCGATCAATCAATAACTTGAATTAAAACAGCTACCTCTCTTCCCCTAATGTCTCTATGTGCATGGCCGGTATGTCTGTCTCTGTATGGCTGCTACGTCAAATGCTCTATGGGTTGGTGTTGTAGTCACTATTGTTCCACATTAAAGAAATTTGCATCAAATTAGATTGTGCAAATTAGATATATGTATTATTATTATTATCTTTTAATAGCAATTTAAGTATTTTAAACTTTTAAATACATGTATTGACAACTTGTAAAAATATTAATGTATATGATTATCCATTTAAATTAATATCTTAAAAATATAAAAAAAAAATTACAAGTAAACAAAATTGGTTACTTTTATATATATATATATATAACCAAACAATTTCCAATTAATATTAATTAAATAATATTGTACATACCAATACACAAGTATATTGTAATAACATTTTAATATTCAATTTCAAGTTCTAAATATATAAGAAGTATTCATTCAATTCCACCGATGCAACTAATGGTTTTAAATTGGGGAAAAGTTTGCATGTGGTATACTCTTGATTCCTCAATTAATTCAAGATGGATTATTACAAACAATGGGATGAGTTTATATACGATTGTTCTTAACTTCAAAATGTAACATCCATGTTTTAATCGAGCTCAGTGATGTATATTGTACATATGATATATGGTTATGGGCCAAGTGATGTAATAGGTAAGCTTTGTAAATCATAATGATAAATAAACATAACATCAACTACAGGTGGACACAAACAGAGTAATGGGGGGCTAAGTTTACACTAGAGAGGTGAGGGTCCAAAGGGTCCAAAAAGGGGAAACATTCACGGGTATTAATATCAATCCACCTTGTTCTAGAATTTACCTTATGTATGAACCTTCTATTTCCTTTGGAGTGTTTCCAAAGCCAATCATTGAATGAATGTAAGAGAGTGGGTTTGAGAAGTCACTTTAGATAGTTATTATGAGCATGGGGCTAAGTACAATCCTTCTTGGAAGGAGTGTGAGTCAAGCAAGCAAGAGAAAAGAGGAAATTTGTATGGGGGAGTGATAGTTTTCACGGTTGGGGGAAAAATTAGTTTTGGGAACAACATGGGAGAGTGGAACACAAGAACTTGAAGGAGCTATATGGGGTATGTATGGTAGTTGTTTTTGAAGCTGCAAGGGCATGAAGAAGTAGGTTGTCAAGATTGTAGAGTGAAATCTCTATGATATATATTTCCCTAAGGGTGGTAATTTGTGTGTTGTTAGTTTCTCCTAGCAGTTGACATCCCTAGAGTCCCTAGTAGAGAGATTCATGTCCGACAAAGTGCATTGGAGCCATGGAAGGAAGAGGGGAGGCATAAGGGACTATGAGCAGTGAAGGGGGATCCCTTCCTTGGGTTTTTTAGGTTGTGGGGAAGAGATTTGGATGGATTGGGATAGTTGTAGGGGAACTAGCCATCGTGGGAAGTGTTTGGGAATGTGAGGAACACCCTCATTTTTGGATTCATAGCCCCATATCAAGGGTGATCTGCTATTGGTATTTGGAGCAGTATATCTATAGTTCGGAGGAACATCCATCCCCTGCAGTCGGTTGCACCTTTTTTTGTTAAAAGATAAGTGCTTACCTCTTATTTTACACTCTTATTTATGGATTTAATTGTTGTGCATAAGAGCTCTACATTCAGTAAAATATATGTTGTTATGAGTTGTTGTTTTAGTTTCCATTCATGGTTTTACAAGTGTTGTTAGATGCATGATTGATAGGTATGTTGCATTTCATTCTAACTATCCTGAGCAACAAAAGTTTAATTACCCTTTCGTTCAGTAGCAGGGATTGTTACAGAGTATAATTTTTAGGTAGTGTGCCTCAAAGAGGGATCTAAGGACGTTATAGTGTGGTATCAATCGAGCTATATGGTCTAGAGACAACGTGTGACAAGTGAATTGTAGACCCTTCAAGGTGAAATTGAGTGGAAAACCCCAATTCTGGGCAAAATCTTAAGGATAAGTCCACTCAAGAAGGTGGATTTGACTAGATCATAGTGAAAATTGTATAGTGCAGAGAAAGTTGAATCCATGTAGGGAAGTGCGATGCAGAGGAACCTTGAGGTAAGTGACATCACACTGACAAGATTCCAAGTCGAGTTGACTTGGAGTCCACGTAGATGATTGCATGGTGGGATTCAATTGGTGAGGACCTGATGGCTTGCGGGTTATAGACTTCAGGTCAATGAGCAAAGCTAGAGGTAATATAGTTTTCATACCCGCAAAGATATAGACTGTTAGATGTGAGAGATCATATAGATATTAGCTATCATATCTCTCGAAAGGGAGTTTTCAGAAAGATATATTCAAAAATTATTGTAGTGACTTTGCATTTTCAAAGGAGTTAGTTCGACCGACTAAATATCACGCACCTTTGATCCCAAAGTGAATCTAGATTGTTATATCCGAGAGATCCTAGCTGTCAAATATCTCAGAAGGTATTTTTTGAAAAGATCTATTCGAAAATTCCTACAGTGACTTTTCATTTTCGAAGAAGTTAGTTTGTATGACTAAAAATTGTGCACCTTTGAGCCCGAAGTGAATCTAGATTGTTAGATCCCAATCGTCATATCACTCAGAAGGGCGTTTTCATAAAGATCTATTCGAAAATTCATATAATGACTTTGCATTCCTGAAGGAGTTAGTCCAACCAACTAAATATCGTACAACTTTGAACCCGAAGTGAATCTGTATCATTGTATCCAAGAGATCCCAGTCGTCATATCTCTTAGAAGGGAATTTTCAAAAAGGTCTATTCAGAAAGTCTATGGTGATTTTTTTCATTTTCAAAGGAGTTAGTCTAACCGACCAACTATCATGCAATTTTCAAACCTAATGGGATATGTATCGTTGATCGGGGTGATAACCCATCATCTGATCCAATGGATGAGCATGTTGTCTCGAAAGGGCCAGACCAAGAAAATAATGCCACATCAACTTGTTGAGTCAACATGCCCCATCGAAATGCCATGTCAGAATACACGTCAGCAAGGGTGGGAGAATCATATATTTCCAAGTGGTGGGAGACATGTGGAATGGAACATGTGGAAGGGGACAAGTTTCCTACGTAGTGTATTTGGATTGAAAAGGAGGGTCGTTATCGATCGAGCACTTCTATGCTAAAAAATAATGAGAACTATTGATCATGATCGATCTAGGTCATTCAATCATTTGAAAGGTCTCTTTAGGGAGGAATCGTTCGAGGAGTCTTATGGTAACTCGATCCTCCAAAGAAGGGAGTTAGATAGGCTTTCAGAAAGAACCGTGAGAACGGTAAGTTTTTCATTCCAATCGAGTTTTCCTAAATGGGAAAGTTTGATAGTGTATCGAGCTTCAGACTTCAGACTTCAAAGTGAATGATGAATGTGGTAAACTATTTGTTCTAAAGGGGATTCTCCAATGAGGTGTGTCTGATAGTCTTGTGGCTTGTGTAATTTAGTAAGGATAGAGTATGGAAAAAGTGGAGGACCCAATAGCCTAGAAAAGAGCCTGATAGTTTTCAAGAAGACTATTCGGAAAGGGGCTCGATGTAAGCCGATGGAAGATTATGATAATGTCTTGGGCTTCGATATTTGGAAGGATATTTGAACTTAGTAAGTTATCCCTTTTGATTGGAGCTCTCTAAAAGGATGTTCCCAATAGCATTATGGGCTTCAAAATATCGATGGACTTTGTCTGATGGATTAGAGCAGGTCCATGTCATATATCACGTACCAGATGGGTCCACATGGTTTCCAATGGATCAGTGATGTCAATTCATATGTATGAAGTAGGTATTTATGGAGGCCACGTGGACATGATGATGTCATCATAAGAAAAATTCCCAAGGAACTTTAAATGGGAATAACTTTCTGCTCAGAGCATAAAATTAACAAGAAAATAGTCAATGGAATGTTGTTAAAGAGCATAATAATTATGTGCATCTAGAATAGTGATTGAAGCAACATAATTTCTTATGGAAGTGAAAAGAAGATGTTTGATGAACTTAATGAGGAAAAATGATGTGTAATTCTTAGAATTCTCTTACTTTAATCAAACAAAATTTATATTATGGCTACACATTTTGCAAAGCAATCTTTCATACATAGTAAAGTAGGTGCAACATGAGGACCAGAGATATGGAGGATGCCCAAGAATATTTCACCCATGAGGAGGAGGTGAGAAGGCTTCATGTCATCATGGGAAATGAAAATACTGATTCCAATGGGCATAGAAGTCGAGTGGAGCTAGTGGAGCTAGTTGAAACAGTGAGAATCATGTAGAAAGAAGTACAAAGCTATCGATTAGATAATGAAAGGATAATGAGAGCTCAGAAAGGGATTCTATAGAGTCTGAACATGTTACAAAAACAAGTCCACAAAGACTCTGGCAAAAAACAAGTAGCCAATGTAGGGAAAGTGGAAACATCTCAGTCTTATTATAGAAGGGAGGATCCCATAGGATCCAGGCATTCAAGGACTGTCAACACACAACATCATTATCATCACCACTCCTCGGGACACTCAACCAAAAGAACTCATGCAAGATCAGGTTCAGAAAGCATCCCAAGTGTGTCCCATGTCAGACATCAAAGAAGGAGATATGGATCATATTTTTGGTGCACTCATGAAGTTCAAGCCACCATCCTTTGATGAAGAGCATAGGAAGGGATAATAATTTGAAGCTTGGTTGTTGGGCATGAGGAAATATTTCCAACGGCATGATTACCTATCCAATGTAGAAGTCAAAATTGCATCCTACCATCTTCAAGGAAAATCCTCTATGTAGTGGGATCAACTCAAGAAGACTAAGCACATTGATGAGAAGAGGATTTCTTGGAAGAAATTCAAGAAATATTTATAGTAGCAGTGCTTGTCAGAGAAATATTGTGACAAGAAGATGCAAGATTTCTTTGAACTCAAACTTGGAAGCATGACCATGGATGAGTATGAAAAGAGATTCTTGGAACTTCTGAGGTATGTGGATTTTATCAAGGATGAAAAGGTCAATATTTATAGGTTCTTGAGTGGGTTTCCATCGTTCTACAAGGAAAAAATTCAGATCGATGAGCCTAGGAATTTAGAATAAGCCATAATGAATGCTAAGTATTTGTATGAGCAGAACAAATGAAGTCCAACTTTACAAAAGGCTTAGGATGATAAGAAAAAAGGTAAGATGGATTAGATGAAGAAATGATTCAAGCCACCTTTCATCAAGAATATCTCTCAAGCATATTAGTAGGGGAAGCCAACTCAAGGTGAAGTTAAAGAAACATATGTAGTGGAAAAAATCCCAAGAAAACATCCCATGAGGTGTTGGGGAAGTGATGGAGACCAAATGTACAAGGATTTCCCTCACAAAGGAAATAAGATGAGGATTGTGAACAACATTGAGGAAGCTAATATAGTGTATGATGTGTAAAATATCATGCCAAGGATTTATGTAGCCTTGGGCAATAGACAAGCAGACTACCAATCCCACATGGTTGAGATAGAAGGTAATATTGACAATCAAACCATAACTTTTTTTATTGATTTTGGAGCTAGTCATAGTTATGTAGGTCTGAATCTAGTTAAAATATTAAATTGAAGAAATGTAAGCATGAAAATTCTTGGTTGGTTCAACTATCTACTAGAACCACGAGGAGAATTGGTGAGTTTGTTTTTTTTTGACAAAAAATGGGAGATATTATATTAATAAAAAATGGGCAGACAAAGCTCGCAAGGAAGTACAAAAAAAGCATCAGATTTCAACTTCAAATCCAGTATCCATGATAGTCTTGCTACTAGAATATATTTTCCTATGTCTACCTGGTCTTTGAAAAAATTGATTACAATCCAATTTTTTTGTGTATAACTATGATAAAATATGCCTAGAATACATATAATCATGTAATACATTAACTACTCGGACGATTTGCTTGATTGGGTTCTTCATATTCCATTTCCACCTCACGCGCTGGTTGATTCAATTCAAGTCGAGAGTACCTTTTTGTTGGAGAAGACCCATTGTTGGATGGAGAATCCATAAGGAATGGGGGAGACTACACCCGTTGGAGTTTCAATTGTTCCACTTGACTTCTACTAGCATCCAATTCATTGTGTTGCTGACGCATGGCTTCACATTGATGAATACGGATGTCAAGAATTTGATTGACTCAGGATGAAAGAGAATGGTATTCTATCTGAATTTTTTGTACTTCATGTTCCAGAGCATCCAATGAGGAGGCCAGGTCTTGAACTATAGAACGATGGCGAGACATTGCAACAAAGGTGGTGCTCAGGTTCATATCTTCTTCTCATATATCCTAGAGAAGGATAGATTAGATAAGGGACAACCTCGGGTCTAAAGGAAGAATCTTCTCCTACACTCAGAATATGTTGCATCTTCATCTGCAAATCCCTGTCGAAATCCCTAAGATAAAACATTGATGCTCTGTAGCGTGAATTTTTTGTTGTTCTGAGTTGACCATGGTCTTGTATCCATCAAAATATGAGCACAAAGGTGGTTGAAAATCATATAAAATATATAATTTCTCAAAAGGATATGCATCACAACTCCCAAGGCATGACTGGAAATCATGAGTATATTGCGACAAGTCATCTTGGGATAGATGAGACCCATTTGCATTCCTATCATCATTAGCATGACAAATACCTATATCATCCAAGTATGAAGACCAGTTCTCTGAAGAAGACAACTTAGTGCTCTTCATTTGAAAACCACTCTCGATGTCGTAAATGGGATCTCCATCAAAAGTGAAACAACCCATGTCCCATCTACTCCTTCCAACATGTATGAAATCATCAATGTGTTGATCAACTATATATGAGGGTTTCTCCATGAATACCTATATTAATGGAATTGATTATTTCTTCAAAATTCTTGACAACCTCATCTTCCTCAAAGGACACCAATGTCTTATCTGGGTCTTCAGTGTGAGAAACTTCATCGTGGTATTCTTGGTAACTTTCTTCACAAGCCTGTTTCTCGAGCATCTTTTCACCTATAGGGACTTTATCTTCAATAAGAGGTGCTTCCTCAAGTTTTTATTTAGAATATTATTGGGACAATTCCCTTATAAGATTCATCATATGCTTAACAACTTCATCAACATACTTTTTTTCTTCCATTTGTAAAAGTTTCCTTGAGACACAGTAAATTCTGGGAAAGGGTTCATCCTATGGTGCCATAATTCCATTGTATGAAATGACACCTCATTGGAGTCACTAGACGAGCTCAAGGCTCATGAAATATGGAGAGGGTATCTTCCTTTAATGGATTCGCTAGATAAACTTGTAAGAAGTTCATCAAAAACGAAAAAGTGAACTACCCTCAATGGAGTCGCCAGGAAAGCTATGGATAAAGGATTTGGGATAGGATTTCCAAGTGTTGTTATGGGTCATAAAGGATTCAAAATAATTCCCTACAACGACGCCAAAAATGTGATCATGCATATTGTAGTTTGGGAAAATCACAACCCAAACACCAAGTGTGTGACACAACTAGGAAAACCTATCACTATCACCTCAATGGATATCCCCCTTTTTTTAGTGAAAGGTAAATCCAACACAAGGGAGGCTTCCCAGGTGACCCTAGGGGAATTGTGATGGGAGATAGGAATTGATCAAAGAGAGCCCCTATACATCAAGGTAAAGGATTAGAAAGGGGCTTGAGAAAAAGTATTGTGAGTTTATGGATGGTTACCAAGCTAATGTTCCTGCAAAATAATGTTAGACATGCTCGGAACAAGACAATATATGATGAATAAAGCCTAAAAACCAATGGGGATTCAACAAGAAACCTTGTTGTCCCAAAATTGCAGCAATATGGAAATATATATCAGCAATAAATAAGTTATGACATTTTCAAATTAAACCATCAAAGTCAAGTGTATGATGTTGGAACACAAAGTTAACAATTGGTAGACAATCTTCTAATGATAAGACCAAGACTTTGGTAGAAAATAGGGATTGTTATTTAAGTGTTATGAACAAGATGTTGTAACAAACTTATGGTTGTAGCAAGTAAACCACCCAAACAATAACTTATAATTAGTAGAACAATTACCAAGGCTTACAAGTGAATTTCAGCGGTGGAAGAGTGAGTAAAGGGTGATAAAAGAATGAGTTTGATGCAACCCTATAGGCTGAAGATAAATCTTAATTACAGAAGCTAGGTAACTTGGCTAATCAAGACGCCCTTAGGGCACAATATATCTTAAATCATGTAAAACCAATTTCCAAACTTGAACAATTCAATCTCCTTGATACCACGTTTACCAATTCACAATATTCAATCTCCAATGTAAAACTATTAGTGTCTTATCTATTGGGTTATGGAGTCTCTTGTTTGTGAGCTCGGGTTTATTACTTCTCTAGGGGTGTAAGCCCTTTTACTTCCTAGAGTAAATCAACCTTAGCAAGGTAAATCTACAACGGTGCAAGTCCCTTTACTCCTTGTAGAAACCTTTGCAATATCCTTTTCAATGACAATTAAAGATAGATCTTGATGGATGGTGTATTCCCTTATACTCCTTGAAGGGTTTAACAAATTAACCTTGAAATCAAGAAGAAAACATATAATTGCAGAATTTTCTTACCTAATCCAAGAGGTAGCATGAAAAACCCTTACTTATCAAGAATAATCCACCACAATTTTCAAGAAACAACCATCAAGAGAAGTCGCTAGCCTTCCTTCAAAAATAGACAAGTAAAAGCATCCATTTGCACCAAAGACAAGAGAGATAGAGTTTCCCAAGTAGGGAAAAAATTTCAGCCAAGAATGTATGTAATTCTCAAGTGATTTGTATAAAATGAAGGTGAGATGACCTCTATTTATATGAGGTCATCTAAAACCAATTTGTCCACATAAGTTTGTCAACAACAAATTGAAAGGAGGTCAACCCCCTTTATTTTAATTTACAACTTAAAAATATAAAATTACATAAATTAAATCCCTTAGAAGGGTGGCATCATTTCCTAAAGGGTGTCACTTGGCCTCAATGGTGAGACATTGGGCCTCTAGATGAAATTCATTGGGCCTCCGAAGGCCATGTGTCCATCTCTCATGCTATGGAGTGTCATGTCCTGCATCTTACTTCATCAAACTACATCATCTCTCTTTTGAAACCATCAAGACTATAAAAACCCTAGCCTCCTCGTGATGTCAATACTTAGAAGGTAGCGTCTTGGGCCCCCAAAAGCCAACATCCAAGTGCAAGGAACTATGATGTCATCACCTAGTTTTGTCCAAGTGCCCCCAAAGGAAACATCCATTATCTCAAGTGTGCAATGGATCTAGGGTCTTCTTCCCATCATGTGGGGTATGGCGTCTATCCTTGGGGTTTTCAAGCCCCCATGAAGGTTAAAATGGTACAATCTTCCATGGAATAGATTACACCTAGAAAGGTCCTGCAAATACAAACAAGTACTCCCTCCAAGGTGTTGTTATATTCAGGGATACTGAGAGGGGGGTGAATCAGTATAAACAATTTATCACCTTTTCTACTTATAATTTCATTCAAGATATTATGTATTCAAACAAAAAACCATAAATACACAGTACACAAGGATTTTACATGGAAACTCAAATGGGAGAAAAATCCTAGAATGTTTTTTAATATATCAGAAGATTACATCCATCAGAAACACCAAATTCCAATATTATCCAGCACCAACTCGAAGGAGGCACCAACCCCCTAAATTTTCTAGAACCAACTAGAAGGAGACACCAACCCCCTTGTGAGAACCAATTCACACTTCTTAGGTACCGGCCTGCAAACTGAAGTCACCAATCTTCCCATGCACCACCCAACCACCATGAGTTCAAAGATTCCAATTACAATAAAATATTTTTACAAAAACTCACAATATTTATTAGATTACACTTCACTTTTGCAAGGTGAAACCCCTTTCCATGATAGCTACAACAAACATACGCCTTCACCCTAGATATGTACTATTCATATGATTCCTTCTTATGCCAAATAGAATTGATCCTTGACCTGGTCAAAACGCCTCCTTACCTACACTGCAACAAGGTCTTTGAAATATTTTTTTGTTGAGTTACATCTTCCTCTTTGATTTTTCAAAGGACCCCTTGAACTTCTCTGAATATCATCTCAAGATAGGTCTAAATTGGGCCTTAGACCGGCCTTAAATAAATTTTCAATACCTCAGAACTAGGTCTCAAACCAGGCCTAAACTCGGCCTTACAACCTTACAAACTACCTCAGAACTTTTCCTCAGAATATGCTTTGCACTCATATCAAACCTGACTTTATATTCACCTCAAGTTCACACAAAGGATGGATCTGAAACTCGACCTTACAAACCTTCAAATTCACCTTCGTAATATCCTTAGAATTTGCCTTAGAGCAAGCCTATAACTCCATAGAATATTCCTCAAAAAATTGATCTGAAACACATGTCAAAAGGAGACCTCAAAACAGGTCTCAAAACAGTCTTGGATCAACCTCAAAATCATGTTGGAATAGACTTCAAAATCTCCTTGACTCTGCCTCAAAAATTTGTTGAAAAGATCATATATGCCTCAAAAAAATTGCTCAAATGCTCCCTGTTTTTTACCTTAGATGATTATCACTTCACTTTGTGATAAAAAATGAGATCTTGAGCACTTATATATATTATTCATTGATCATCTTTTGGGGTCAAATTTTCCTTTTTCCAACTAGACTTTATTTTAATTGGGGTCGACTAGACTATAAATCAATTAAGGATGACTTCACCAATCAACATTTATAATATTTATTTTAATATTTATTACAAACTTGGGCTGACTTGTAGGAGATTCTTTTCATGCTTTTGGGGAAACTTCACATGATTATGTTTAAGAGGGCATATCTCCTCAACCATGAATAACCACATGGCGTGCCACCTACCGTTGGAAACAACTTGACAAAAGCTATGAACCCATGGAGGTTTTGCATGATTTTTTAATGGCCTTCATACTCTTTTTCTTCAATCAACTGCAGGGATTCTTGACTACACCTCCAAGGCCTTTTAACCATATTTTCAGAACTTCTTGGCCATACATTGGAACTTGTTTTCCTGATGACAAGAGCTTCTTGTAGGATTATTCAAAGTGTCTTCCCATGAGGGCCATGGTTAGATATATTCCATAAGGGGAACACTTTGGAGACTCCTTCAAATAAACCCATCACTTATAGG
This sequence comes from Picea sitchensis, assembly GCA_010110895.2. Taxonomy (NCBI): domain Eukaryota; kingdom Viridiplantae; phylum Streptophyta; class Pinopsida; order Pinales; family Pinaceae; genus Picea; species Picea sitchensis. Next base: position 135,692 of record SNQJ01S0010774.1, on the reverse strand, counting down.
GGATTTTGGACTTGCTTTGGGGCTTCTTCTTGGGTTGACACCAATGAAAACCAATTTTCCAACAATCTCCCCCTTTGGCATTGATGGAAACAATCATACTCCCCCTGTGACCATTGCTACCCCTATATTCATGCTTTTGATATTTCTCTCTCCATTTGACATCAATGGAAAAGGGTAACTCCCCCTGACAATATATCTTCTTTTGACAATTTCTCTCCCCCCTTTCTTCTTTGCACGATGTCGTGTAAATAAATGTGGGGAAAGAACTACTCTTGGTTTTTTTTGAAGATGCTCAAAGGTATCCCTTTGGAGAGGCTTGGTGAAGATATATTCTATATGTTCCTTTGTAACAATGTACTCCAACTTGATACTCTTCTCTGTGACATGTTCCCGAAGAAAGTAGTACTTGATAGGAATATGCTTGGTATTGGAATGCATCACTGAATTTTTAGAGATTTTTATGGCACTGGTGTTGTCACAGAATATTGAAATAGGCTTGTCATATTCTACTTGTATGTCTTGCATAATTTTCTTCATCCAGAGCGCCTCAATACAACATGTTGTTGTTACAATATATTCTTCTTTCATTGTGGACAAGTATATTGAAGACTCCTTCTTGCTCAACCAGGACATCAGACAATCACCCAAGTAGAAAGTTTCTCCACTCATACTTCTTATGTCATCAATGCTTCCTTCCCAATATGAATTTGTGTAGGATACCATAGTTATCTCATTCCCTTTCAAATACCATAGTCCAAACTCTGATTTTCCTTTCAGATACATGAAGATCCTCTTCACCGCTATAACATGGGTTTCCTTCAGTGTTGCTTGAAATCTTGCAACCTGTCCAACTACATCACATCTTATCTTGAAGATATTACATAGAGTAGAATACCAATCATTGATCTATAAAGTCTTTGATCCACTTATTTAGATTCATCATACTTTCTCAAATTACAACAGGTCACCATAGGAGTGCTTACGAGTTTGCAATCTTCCATTCTGAACTTCTTCAACATTTCCTTGATGTACTTGGTTTGGGAAATGAATATGCCTTCATCTAGCTGAGATATATGGAGTACCAAGAAGAAATTCAACTCCCCAAGTAGGGACATTTCAAACTCACTCTGCATATCTCTGGAAAATTTCTGACTCAACATGTCATCATTGCTTCCAAAGATAATGTCATCTACATATACTTCAATGATGGTTAAATTGTCTTGTTCCACTTTTATATAGATATTGTTAACACATAAGATTGATCATGTTCTCCAAGGACTATGTCATACCATCAACTAACAAGCTCCTTAGAGTGTGCAAGATATATTTGATTTGGCGTTGCGAAATAGTTAAGGAAGAGAGTTGGAGGTTAGGCAACTTGCAAGCATCCTGGTGCAAATTCAAAATTACCAACATCAAACACAGGGTCATCAGGTACTCCGTGAGATTGTTTTTTTTTTTGGAGGTTAGTAAGGGTTTGGCTACTTGATTTTCCTTTGGCGCTACGAACTGTCTCAGGCGCTGTGAATTTAGACATGCCCTATTAAATGCGCTACGAAATGTGTTGCAAATACTTCGTTCTAGGACTGTTGAATTGGTATTTTTGACCAGTTGACTTCCAGGAGGATTTTCGGGTGAACCAGGATGAATTTTCAAAATCAAAAGGAATTTATTGTCAAGAATGGACACGAGAACATTAACCTCTTTCATTTTTTACACAAGTGTCATGGATTGAGAGATTCGAAGGAATCTTTGAGCCCTATTTTTTCATTTTTCATGATTTCTTGTTCGAGACATGTTTTTGCGACACATATTCTGGCCATATGGAGATGAATTTCAAGAAACCAAGAGAGGCCTTTCTTCAAAACGAGCTTATATACAAAAACCGTTATCATATTTTACACAGTTGTTATATTTTGAGAATTACAAGTGGAATTTTGAAGCCTATTTTTCAGAATTTTGCCTCCTTAAAAGCATGAAATCAGTTAAAACACGTCATTCTCTGTTTGTAACGGTTTCTATTTTGGGAAAGGGGTTGGAGTTCGAATTGATGAGATGGAAAGGGCCTATATTACTATATATTCATTGTACAAGAGCAGAGGCGGGATGGATTCATGATCCAAGAGAGGAGAGATCTAGAGGAGCAGTTGAGTTGCTCATTTGTAAGCCTGAGGGCATGTGTTGTAGGCATTTTTTCCATTATAGATTCATGAAAGTTGTGATAAAAGACTGTTTTTCTCTTGTTTCCATTATTTCTTATCATCTTTCTTGAGTAATATTTATAGTTTTTGAAGATCAAAATCTGTTTTTAGTTAATGAATTCATGAGTTGCAAAGGATTTATGGTAATTGCTTGTTAATCATAGATTATTGTTCAAGCACTCTTTAATCTATATTACAGAAAGGATCTATGTTATGTGGATATTCTTCTCTTTGTTTACCTTCTATTCTTCTATCCATCTTTGCATAAGCCTTTTTTCTAGTAGGCATCTTGATTGTCTGTGATCTGCAGAATGTTATGAATCCATGACCAATAGAATGTATTTGCAACAGTATGAGGCCATCCCTTTTACTATTTTCTTGTTGATCCATGTATTCAAAACAAAACTTATCTTTTACATTCAAATGGGTACTGGGCTTATCCTCTAGCAGTCTAAAGGTGACTCTTAGTGCTAACAAATATTATTATCTTCTCTTCCACTTCTGAATCCTTGTTGTTGTAAGTGTCTATCCAATCTTGCATACCAAGATCTAGGTGCTTGATTGAGTCCATACAGGTCTTTCTTAAATATACAAACATAGTCTTCCTTTCCTAACAGTTGAAACCCTTATGGTTTTTCTATGTAAACTTCTTCTTCTAATTCTCCATTAAGAAAGGTTGATTTTACGTCCATCTGATATACCTTGATCCTTCTAGAGCATGCATAAGCCAAGAACATTATGATTGCTTCCATTATGTCCACTCGGGAAAAGGTTTATTCAAAATATATACCTTCAACTTTTGCATATCCTTTGCATATTAATCTTACCTTGTTTATGGTTACATGTCAATCTTCGTTCAACTTGTTTACGAATAACTACTTTGTGTCTGTGACGTTTTTATCCTTAGGTCTTGGAACTAGTTCCCATGTTTCATTCTTCTCTATTTGATTTAGTTCTTCTTCCATGGCCTTGATCCAATGTTCATCATTGTTGGCTTCCTCAAATATCCTTGGTTCAACTGTGGATAATAATGATAGATGTCTTTGTTCTGGTGTATGTGCTTGTTTGCTTCTTCTAGTTTCTATTACTGCATTTTTATCCCCAATAATTTGTTTCGGTGGATGATTCTTCTAATACCAACGTTTAGGTGTCTTAGAAGGTGTATGTAGATCGTGTTGATTGTCTTATGTTTCTTTTTGCTATACTTCTGGTTGCTTCTCTTTTGGTTCTTGTTCTTGCTCTTCTACTTCTTCTTATTTTTGCTTTAGTTCTTATTTTTCTTCCTTCTCTTTTGAATTTATGCTTTCTCTCCTAGTCTTCAACACATTTGTTTCATCGACTTTTACATTGATGTTTTCCACTATTTTTTTAATTCTTGGGTTATATAATTTGTATGCCATGATTTTTCTTGATTATCCAATGAGTATGCCTTTATCAACCCAAGAGTCAAATTTTCCAACCTTATTATCTTCTCTTTTTATGTAACATTTTCTTCAAAAAACTCTAAAGTTTTTGACGTTTGTCGGTCTTCCCTTCCATAGTTCATATGGAGTCTTATCATTGTTACTTATAAGCATTCATCTATTCAATAAATCAATGGTTGTATGTACTGCTTGTACCCAAAATATTTCACTCAACTTGGAATCTTTCAACATGGTTCTATCCATTTCCTGTACAATTTTTTTCTTCCTTTCAACCACTCCATTTTGTTGAGGTTTCCTAGCTGCTAAGAATTGTATTTTTAATCCATGTTCTTCACAGAAATCCCTGAATTCTTTTGATGTGAACTCACCTCCATTATCTATTCTTAAGTACTTGATTTTCTAATCAGTCTCATTTTCAACCATCTCTTTGAATATCCTGAAACATTCGAACATTCTGAATTTTTCTTGAGGAAACAAACTCATGTCATTCTAGTGTAATCATCAAGAAGCAGCATGAATTATTGTTCACCATTCATCCATCTTTACTTTTTTCAGTGTTACAAATTTTTCCTTGTCCCCTATCATGTGCTTTGAACATCTGTTGTCAACATACCATTCACTTTTTCTGCTTTGGGATAGTAGAGAAATCACACATTCTTCAATGTTTAGTTCATACTTCTTCCTTTTCCATATCCCTGATGACTCTTTTACATGATTGTTGAAATCCTGCTTCGGTTCCCTTGGAGGAATAATCAGACTGCAATCTTTGGCTATATGTCCAAAATTGTTGCATTTGTAGCATTCTGCTTCATTATTCAATGATCCAAAACTCTTATAGTTTATGTTATAAGCTTCATGAGGATTTTTGAGATAGTTATTCTTAGGGTAGCCTCCATAGTTTCTTTTGTTCCTAGTATAAACTCTACACTTTATAGCCTTGTGCCAAAAATTGTTGCAGGAATAACATAATCCAAGAAATATAGTTTGGTACCTGAGTGTGTATGATCTTCTAGGTGATGAAACTCTTCTGTAATATTCTTCTTGAGTCCTCTCCATTTTTGTTTGTTGATTTCACATCCCTCTGATTGGATGATCTTCTTCTTGGATTATCTCCATTGCCTAAATGTTCTCCTTCGAATGCTTGCATTCTTCCTTCTTGATGGGACTTTTGATGAATTCTCCATAACTCTTTTGTTCTACTTCTTTTTTTGTCGTCATGGAACTTGAACCCTTCTTAGTATGGGTTTTCTTGTATCCTAGTCTAGACTTTTCATAGCATGGCCTTTGACTACTGATGATTTCATCCAATATTTTGGTTGTTATTGCCAAATTTTTGTTGGATGTCCTTCTTCTGAAGTTCCTTACTTAGTGAGACTATTTATGCTTCCAAGCTCTCCTTTATTTTCTCCTTTTATTCCAACTAGTTTTTGAGCGTTTCGTCAATCATTATGTCTTACTCCAACCGGATTTTTATATTGACAACAAACTACTCTGTTTCTTCAGAATTTTTACTGGGACTTTGAGAATACTCCTTTAGTTCATTTATTTCTTTCTTGAGTGACTTCTTTTTCTTCCTTTCTCTTTTTAGATCTCTTAAGGAACTAATCAGTTCTTCTTCAATATCCACTTCTCCTTCGTATTCGCAATATTCCTGATCATTTTCAAGGATTTATTCTTGGGTTTCCATTTCCATAAAGAGAACTCTTTCTGAGTCACTATCACTGTCATTATCCTCACTCTATGAGGAACTATCTTCTCTTGAATAAAGGCTTTTCTTGGAGAATTTTATTTTATTTATTTTCTTGTCTCTTTTCTGATATTTCTTTTCTTTCTTAGGAACTTATTCTTCTTAATCACTATCTAAACCCCTTGCATAAGGACATTTGGAAGAAAAATGACCTATTTTACCACAATTAAATCATTTTGAGGGAATCTTACCTTTGTACTTGTCAGTTCCTTTCTTCAACCTCCTCACGAAGCTGGCTATTTATTCATCTTCATCTTAGTCATTGTTTCATCTTAAGCTTGAATTTGAATTTTGCTTTTTCTTTCTTTACTTCTCAGATGCTTTAAAAGTTGTTTCCCTTCTAGATGGATTATCTTGTTTTGTTCTCATTTCAAAATTTGTAAGTATTTTATGTAGCTCATCCATTTTCAACGTAGAAAGATATGTTCTTTCTTCTAGGGATGAAACCTTAGGATCAAATCTCATTGGAAGAGACCTTAGTATCTTTTGAACAATTACTAAACCTTTAATTTCTTCTCCCAATCCTCTAATAGTGTTGACTATTTCATCAACTCACAGAAAATAAGCTACAAAATATTCATCTTCATTCATTTTTAGATGTTCAAATTGACCATGTAAGTTTGAATCTTTCCCCGCTTGACTTTGGCATCTCCTTCATAAACATTTTGAAGTTTGTCCCAAATTTCCTTTGCAGAGTCAGAATGCATAACCTTGACATATACTTAATCAACCAGACCACTTAGAATGGAATTCACAACCTTTGAATTGTTTTCATAGAGTTTTTTTCCAACTGCATCTGTTGGGGAAGAAGCAGGTGTCTTGTATCCATTTACTATTGCTTTCCAGAAATCAAATCCATGTGCTTGTAAAAATGTTCTCATCCTTCTGCTCCAGAAAGCATAGTTATGGCCATCAAACATTAGTGTTCCATTCTTAGTGCAATCCATGATCTACCTTCCAGTGGTTAGAATATTCCCGAAGGACCTTCTC
>SNQJ01S0010774.1:74473-104610 GCA_010110895.2 Picea sitchensis | reverse complement strand
CCTACCATTTTGAATTCTAAATAAAAAGGGGAAAGAGGAAATCTAAAATAATTAGGAAACTAGGAAAAGAGAAACATAAAAAGAAAAGGGAAACACAAGGGAAAAAGCAGAAAGTCAAACTTAGAAAGGTATCTACCATTTAAGAACTTTCTAATTTTAAGCTAAGCTAGCAAATTAATAGTGCGAAAAGTGATTAAAAACTGTAAGAGAATTTGGGGACACCTAGGAGCGAATCTAGGAGTGACTCTAGGTGGGTGAGGGAAATAAGGGTAATTAATTAATTAAAGAAATTAATTTATGGAGGAATGAAGGGGATGGGTGACACTTGTACGGGGAGAAACTTGTAGGAATTGATTTTTAAACACTAATTTAAATGGGATTTTGGGAAGGTAAAGGGGTTTGACACTCTATATAATGGAGAGAGGAGAAGGATGGAGGGGTCTTTTGTTTTGCGTAACGTTACGCTGCATAAATCTCTGCTTGACTGACTTAGCTTGTGGGAGTTGGGATACCCATCTCAGTAAGGAGTGGTAGCTCGGCCTTGCAAGGCGAGCTGGGAGCTAGCTGATTCTCTGGTTAGCGTGTGTGGCCCCTTTGCGGCTCGGGGGGCTAAGGGGGAAGAAGAGTACCCCTAGCATTGACTGGGAGGTACCAGTGAAGTCTCGTTGATCGGAAAGCGGGAGTTGCACAGACCGCACGAGACTTCAACTCAGAGTGGGTGATCATGCAACAGTACACTTTCTTCATTTTGTAAGGTAGATTGTTGTAGGATTTATGCTTGGGATATGCTTGTTTAATTGGGTAAGTATATTGATTGTCTAGATTGTTGACTAAAATTTTTATAGCCTAGCTCGATGATTGATTGACTCCCATAGCCTTTGTTTCCCCGCATGTCTTGACTGCCCTGTGGTGTATTGATTGTGAACTTTGTGGTTGTTTTCCCTTCGTCCCTATCTCATTAGTCCTCGCCTGAGCAGTCGACCAGGAGCCTGATCTGCGGTCGTCGCTTCGGCGTTAATAGACCTATCGATCTCAATGCCCTGCTTTTCTGTGCGAGGATGATGAGCGAAGGATGAACCTATCAGTCATCTACCTCTATTGTTGTCCTTGGATGGTTGGATCCTTTCGGTTCTCTTACTGTTGTCTGCATTTTGTATTTTTATTCTGGCAATGGAAAAATGAATTGATTCATGTCTGCATTTTGTATTAGTATCCTTGAAATGGAAAAACGTTTTTTATTTTAAAAGTTTCCAGAGATTGTCGTTTAAAATGCCCACGTTTTTTCCTTTCATATGAGACTGAGTTTGTTGTTTTAAATGCTCATGTTTTTTCTTTCAATGAGACAAAGATTGTCATTTAAATGCCCACATTTTTGCTTTCAAATGAGATAGAGATTTTCCATTTAAAATGCCCACGTTTTTTCTTTCAAATGAGTCTGAGTTTGTTGTTTAAAATGCCCACGTTTTTGCTTTCAGCTGAGACTGAGTTTGTTGTTTTAAATGCCCAGGTTTTTGCTTTCAAATGAGACAAAGATTTGCCATTTAAAATGCCCACATTTTTTCTTTCAAATGAGTCTGAGTTTGCTATTTAAAATTCCCACGTTTTTTCTTTCAGATGAGACTGAGTTTGTTGTTTTAAATGCCCAGGTTTTTGCTTTCAAATGAGACAGAGATTTGTCGTTTAAAATGCCCACGTTTTTTATTTCAAATGAGACTGATTTTTCCATTTAAAATGCCCACGTTTTTGCTTTCAAATGAGACAGAGATTGCCGTTTAAAATGCCCACGTTTTTGCTTGCAAATGAGACTGAGTTTGTTGTTTTAAATGCCCACGTTTTTGCTTGCAAATAAGACTAAGATTGTCGTTTTAAATGACCATGTTTTTTCTTTCAGACGATGGACTGAGTTGTTGTTAAATACTCATGATTTGCCATTAATTGGTAGCTTGTTCTTGCTGAGGTATGTCACATCGATTCACCATTAACTAGGACTGTGTTTTGTTGCTGGTGTGACCATGTTTTGCCCCTTTAAATGGTTGACTGTGGTTGCTGGATTGGACACCATTTTGCCTTAAATGTTACCTGCGTTTTACTATTAATTACCATCTCAATTGAAATGATAAAAGCTATATTATTGCCTTATTAATTACCATGTTAATTGCTACCATGAGTTAATGATCAGCAGATTCCTTCTTTTTTATTAATTGCCGTAGCGATTTAAATGGTTAAACAATATAAAATCGCCTTGTTATTGAGCTATTAATTGTTATGTTAACAGTCATGTAATTGCCTTGTTACGGTTATATTAATTGTTATGTTAATCAACATGTTAATCACCTTGTTATTTCTTTATTACTTGTTATGATAGCAATCATGTAAATGGCCTTGTTATTGTTAATTTAATCGTTAGGTAATTGCTATGTTAATTGCCTTCATATATTGCGACAACGATGTTAGTAGTAAGCAGTTTCCTTCTCAATGATAATAGACAACTAGTATTATCGGTTCGGTCAATATAGCTAGACTACATGTTGAGATTAAATTGTTCATAGGTGTTATAATAGTAGCATCCTACATTAAGCTTGTTAATATTGTTATTCAAGTTAATGGATAGTTGGATGGAGATTTTGGATTAATGTAGAATTGCCCAATTAGGTTGTATTAATGATTAAAATTAGGTTGGTGAGTAAAGACTAGATTGCCAATTTTAGATTTGCTAAATTGATTATAATGGAGGTTAGATGGTATTTATAATTATAGTTTAAATATTGCTTAATTAGACTTGCAAGATTGATTGTATTAACGTTAAATTAGCAGGTGCATTATTGACTAATTGTAACTTTGATGTGCCTAGTTTAGAATGGAACCCATGTTAAAATAGATTGTATTAATTGACTGGTTTAGACTGGGTGATTGGTTGGGTCGGGGATGATGTCGTGTATTGGCTTGCATCATCCCTTGTCTTCTTCCTCTAGCGTTTCGTCGACCTGTTGTTGGGGTATGGGTGTGGATTTTCTTATTGGTATTCAGTTCCTAGCGCATCAGTTTTTCTAGAGTCCTCGGTCCGGATAGATTATGTTGTGCCAAGGTTATTGATGCGTCTATCACCTGGGAACGACATGATTCCTGATGACAGGATCATGGCATGCCCTATGGGATAGCGGCGAGTGCGAACTTGGTCGGAGTCAGTGTGTTCTGTGTGAATGGTTTCAAGCATTGCTAGTTGCTTTATGGTGCATGGGTTGAATGCCTTCAAGCATTGAGTTCGTGAGCCTAGAGGTTCTATTCCTTGTTGTTTGGATGTTGCGTCGGGATGGGGAAGTTGTCCCTTAGCTTGTAGGTGTGGTCGTGTTGTGTTGAGCAGGTAGTCATTCCTCCTTGTTGTTCTATGCTTGATTCACCAAGTTTCCCTTGTGTTAGTGAGTGGAGTCATAGTTTCTTGTTTTCCTGGAATGCGTGCTTTTGTTCGTCGTCAGTGGTGTGGTTAATTGTCGTTGTCGTCGCCTTTCTTCCAAAACACACACACAAAAAAAAAAAATTGCACTGTTGTTTGCTTGTAGTCATAACGAAGAAGGGTCGTTACATCTATGTACACTTGAAGGTCTCAGTGATCTAAATTAACTACCACCCACAAGTTCTTCCTCGGGTATTATGGCCCTCTGAACTACCTCATGCAAAGTACACAACACCAATATCCTAACCTTAGAACTAATGTTATAATTCAATCCATATACAAAATTTTTGTGTTCAAATGTGGTGCATACCTTAGCAATTCCATAAATCTCGCTTCATATTATGGTATTGATTTACCATTCTATCTTAATGAGTTGAACTCATTTAGTTGTCTCTCAATACAATGCTCTAAGAGATAGCATTCTCTAAAATGTTCTTCAAATAACTCTTGTTAAATTCAGACACATCCATCCCTAAATGGGGCAATAAGGTCCTCTATCAAAGTAAGACACTTCCTTTTAGCTACAAATTACCCATACACGCTTTAAGATTAGAGGTGCAGTCCCTCAGTGCAAAGCATGTTACCATATTCTCCAACCATGTTTCAACTACATGTTCATCAATAGAGCCCCAAAATTATAGAAACTTTAATTTTTCTTACTCTTTATGAACATAGTTACAAGATTTTACAATCCTTCAACATGTATTGAAATAACTCCTCTTTTATTGCTAACATGTTCATTAGTGCATTTAACATCATTTGGAATGAATGCGTCATGGATATCACTTCTATAGAAAGCACATGTCCTTGTTCTTCTGTAGGATCCTCTTATCTTAATGGAGAATGCATAGGTATAGAATGTAATGGAGGATGTGCACCTCAATCTCTAGCCCCACCTCTTCTTCCTCTTGAGTCCATGTCTACCTGAAATGAGGAAACAATTCAAGTTTGATTCATTTTAATTTTTAACTATTTAAAACAATTAATAATTGAAAATGCATAAACTAAATAAATGGATCCAAGGCCCTACATTATTGAACTTAGCTTTGATACCACATGTAGCACCCTTCCTAGTGTTAGCCTCACAAGAGTACAATTTCATCGATTGTGTAAATTGCATTAAGGAAAATTGCATAAATTTGAGTCAAATTTAACTGTGCAAATTGTGTCAAGTATATATGTATTATTGTTGTTGTTGTTACTTGTAAATACCAATTTAAGTATTTCCAACTTTTAAATGCTACACATGCATTGACAACTTGTATAAATATTGATGTGTAAAACTATCCATCTAAGCTAGTAAATTAAACACAACAAATTAAATGCAGATATGTAAGTACTATAATTTAAAGTGTTTCATTACTAAATTTTTTAACTATTACTTAAATCCAATTCATAATTAACTATGTTATGTTATGATATGTAGTCAATTGACCACAACAAGATTTCCACCCAATATTATCTAAAAATCATCTTGACTAGGGGATATCAATCCTTGGTCAAACTAAAGCAAGGCAAGGCACACAAAACTTATATGATGAATGTGGAGGTAAATAAGTGAAAAAAAAATTGAATGGTTAATTACAAGCATTTTTAGGGTTATGGATTATATAATAATTATAAATTTTATTATAGATGCATGAAGATCAAACATATTTAAACCCTACCACCTTGCCTACTACTCAGGCTATTGGTGGTAATCGACTAGAGGCTAACCCTATCACTATGTTTACTACAATAGGTACTAATTGTTATCGTGTAGACTGTAGGTTGGGAAAAGCCCGACCCAATCCACATGATGGTGTTAATGGTGGGAGAGTCTACCCACTATCACCTTGGATAAACTCTCCCCTCGCTTTAATGAAGGAGAAATCCAACACAAGGGGGGAATCTCGGGTAACCCTAGAGGGAAATGAAATGGAAAGTGAGAATATGGAAGTGATACTCATATAGGTCAAAGTACTAAGTGGAGGATGGTTTGAAAACAATTCTCGGAAATGGTCACGGGTTGCCAAGTGCTTGAGTACCTTCAAAGAATAGTTGTACTTGTTCGAGACACAAGAAAAGACAAGATACAATCCCAATAATCTAAAGGAAAAGAAAGTGAATCTTGCTATACAAATTAGCAGAAGTATATAATGATATAAATCGGCAATGAAATGAAAAAAAAGAGTTGTTTTAAACAAGTCACTAAAATTCCGAGTAAATATGCAAGAGACTAACTAACAGTCACTAGTGTAACTCAAGTATGATAGCACAAGACTCTAGCAATAATTAAAGGTTTTTAGATACAAGTATTGAAGATATATTATTGTAGCCTTATGGCTGTATCAAACAAGTGCTACAACAAAAAAATCCAACCACCGAAACTTGCAAGTAAACCACCCCAAAGAAGCCCAACAACTAATAGATTAATTTGGTAGCTTTCTAGCAAACTTTGACGGTAATAAAATGAGAAAATTTAAAAGTTATGAAGTGTTTGTTGCAACCCTAATGGTTGTAGATTTTAAGTTATGACAGAAATAAGATATCCTTAGCCAAAGGTGACGCCTTAGTGGCCTTACCAAGATGAAGACACCAAGAAAAGATTTCAATTTAAACAATTTCTATATCTCGTGATTCACGTATACCGATGCAATGATTTATTTCTCCAATGCAAGAGATTAGTGCCTTGAAACTATTGTGTTATGGAGTTCTTTAATGAATGATCTATCTTTGCCACTTACTTAGGGGTGTAAACCCTTTTAATCCCTAAGGCAAGCAAGACTAGCAAGGAACTACTAGGAGGGTGTAATGCCTTTTACTTCTCCTAGTAACCCTTGTACAACAAATTATCCAAGACAATTATGATAGGCTTGGTGGGGTTTTATGCCCTTATACTCCCCAATATCTTATCAAATTAACCTTGTAACTAAGAAAGAAGCAATAACAAAGCAAAGATTCCTTACCTAGTCCAAGCATTAACAAGATAAACTATTTAACCAATAAAATTACACCACAAATGCAAGAATAAGCCTCCACAAAAGATAGTGCATTACTTCTTCATCCAATAGCCAAGATAAACCATCACAAGAGAAACTAGCAAAGAGAGATGTGTAAAATTTTCCAAAAAGGGCACAAATTTCAACCAAGGAGTTTTCTCACAATGGGAGAGCTATGATAAAAATGAAAAGACTTTGATCTCTATACAAATCCTACAAAAATTGTTTGTCCACTTAGTTCAGGGTAGACCAAAAAACAAGGGATACTTTTCAATTTGTTTTTCCCCTTTACAACTTTAATTAATTTGTAATTTTAAAAAATGCACAAAAGAAACCTTAAAAGATGATGTCATTCCTCTCTAGGGTGACGTCAAGCCACTTTGAGCAAGTCGTTCGGCTTGAAGGAGATTTGTTAGGCCTCCAAAGGCCATACATCCTCAATCCAAGGGTCTCTTCCTCACTGCAAGGGATCCTCTCATCAAAACGTGCCAAGTGTCCATCATCACCACCAAAACCCTAGTCCTAGGGTGACGTCAATCTCTCCAAGTGTGACATTTTGGCCTCAAAAGAAAAATGTTGGGCTAGAAAAGGGCTAGAATAAATACTCCAAGGTATCTCTCAAGCCTCCAAAGGCTACCATCATCATCCAGTGTGTGGTCCATGGTATCCAACATGTGGGCTTCAAACCCCAAGGAAGCCCAAGCTAGGCTTGTTTTTCCAAAACTATCCACCAAGCAAGGTCCTGCAAAGACAATCAATATGCCCTCCAAGGATCTCAAGTCAAATGAATCATGATAAGTAAATCAATTCAAAAAAAATATCCACCTAAGCATGTTCATCAAAAACCACCTCATCAAACTAAACAAGTGCTCAAAGACCCTATGCAATTTTCCAAGTTTAGGTATGGGAGGGTTGACAAGGTGACCTATTGGATGAATCATTCCCTAAGTCAAGGAGTTTTTTCCGGGTGAAACCCTCTCTAAGTCATGTGGAGAAGATGATATGGATGGTGTCAAGACATTTGGGCATGGGGTTCATGACATACAAGGGATCACAATGTCTCATTTATGGGTGTCTTTGTAGAGGGTGTGTTGCACCTTTGTTTTCAATGCACCTTTTTTTCAAGCCCATTTATTTCCATTAATTAATTAAGGTTCAAACATTGGGTATTCCCTATGGTTTAATCAATTAGATTTGGGGGCATTACCAGAGTGTCACTTGAATGGATAGGTACACAAAACGCCATGGGGGTATAGTCTAGCTTGTAACACACTTGTGTAGATCCCTCAACAAGTGGGACATTTATATGTATGTGTTTTATTTTGCAGGTCTTTTTATTTTTAGGAGAGACATTTCATTGTCCGTGAGACCTCTTTGGGTGAGAAATTGGAAGGTTCATATTATGGTTTTTATCTTTTTCCATATGCATTCCCCTCCAGGCCTTCAGCCCCTTCTTCCCATGAAATGTGGGACAATCCCTTCTTGGGTCAGTACACCCGAAGATCCCAAAAGACAAGGAGATGAGGGGATGAAGAGTGGAAAGTGACAAGTACGGTCAGGGATATGATACGATGAATTGTTAAGGGGACCTCCCAGTAGAGAACCTATCCCTAAGGGTGACCACATACTAGGGAACAATGTCAACCACCAAGGTGAAACATGGAAAAGAGCGTAATTTCCAAGCAAACGTTACATAATCAAAAGAAATTTTAAATGCAAATGACTCAAATATTGAAATGACACTCACCATAATACATGGCTTGTAACTCATGGAGCAAGACCCAATGTCTTCCAGAAGCAAGTTGATGTGGTGGATATCCTCATGATGATCCTAAGATATATGGTGGTGAGGTGGGCCTCTATCTGTGCAAGTGGACGTAGTCATCCTTTTTCCTCTCGGTACTCCATGTCTACAACCTAAGGGCCTCGAGACATCATCTCCTTAGTTATCGCTAGGAATTGGGGATAACAATAATCACAAAATTTATGTGTAATGAACTATACTAAATTGGACATTTCATAAATAATAAAAATACATTTATTATGTTCATATAATGTGAACGAGGAGAAATCCCTAGATGGGTTGTTTGTCAGACAACATGACGACAGGAGGGGTACGATCGAGGAGGTACCCTAGCCATGCAAACAAATGGTTGTGGATTTCTATCCTTACCCCACACTTGTCACTCCTGAAGATGCTTTGGATGACACCCTTGGTCACGTTGAACTCGCATCGCACTCAGGTGGTTTGGAGGGTCATCATGCGCAGACGAAGTTTGAGAACAAGATCATTCCTTCCTTGATCTTGCATGATAGTTATGAGGGTTTCATGGTCTCCAATTTTAGATATGATAGCAGCAATGGAGGTGGGAAGCGTCCTCCTTCCATGGAGAAACCTTCATTTCATAATGATGGAGGATCTCCCATGATGTAAAATCAATTCCCCCCTCATGACAAGATCGTTAATGGAAGTTTATTGGAGTTCCATTCTAGTTATAAATGTGAGGATTTGGCTTAGTGAGGGCAGTGACTCTGGCCTGTTCTTCCTTGGTTATGCGGGTTTCTCTCCCAGTTGCCAGTTTATTTCTCTTATCTATGTTTCTCGTTTATCTATCCCTACTACTTGTTTAGATATGGCCCTGAGAAAAAGGAGACCTTATTTCCCTCACTCTACTCAGCCTTCTCGTGCAGCGAAGGATTCCATTGATGCAGTTGAGTTCTATGAAGACTATGTCCCAAAGGCTGATAAATCCATAATAATTGAGCTTGAAGAAGAAGTTCATTAAATTAGAGAATTCCATGATGATGATGAGGTGGAGGCTCAAGTTGGAAGCTTCATTCCGGATTTGAGATGCGCCCAGACCCAAAATTTGAATTTTTATAAAACCATTGAGTTGTACTAACACACCAAAACTATGGTAGCCATGGGAATGCTCCCCAAGGAGAAATATTTTCGTCAGCTGAACAGTAGGAAAAAATCTTTGGAAGTCCATAATGTTTATGTGTTTGAGGTAGTCACCTGGCTTGCCAAATGTCAAGGGGGTAACTTCATTCCTCCTTCCAGAAGCTATGTTGGAGCTAAGTCTTCCAAGGTTGATGTTGGATGAGAGACCGTGAACCTCACCATCCCTCGGGTTCAACATGATCAATGACATCTTGTTCTATGTCCGTCTTTCCATTGTTATGCTATATAATCTTTTAGAGATGGCATTAAGTATAGTCAAACAAAATTTGGTTAAATATGTCAAGTTTAGATTGGTTAAGACCTGGTTTCCCCTTAGGGGAAGGCATTATTTTATTTTATCTTAGATATGGAGCCCCAAGGACTATCATGGTCTCTGTGGGACTGAAACTGTTGAACCTCTCATGTATGTTTATATGTAATTTATGTCCATATTAATATAGAAGCTTACTTATAAAAAAAATTGTGAACGAGGAGAATTATAAATGGTCTTATTTTATTTTAGATGTTGGTCTTACTCAATCAATTGCACATAGGCATGTTTTGTGTTCTCAACAATAATTTCCATAAAGAGAAGAAAAACATCAAGATGGAGATGGCAATGTCACTCTTATGCAAGTTTTGAAACAAAAACAAAACAAAAAAACTATGAGGAATATTATAGTAGACATTAATTGTATGATTGAAATACATTAACATATATTTTGTATAATTGATGATCTTTTATGTTTCTTTTGATTAGTATATACATAATTCTTATTTTATTTTTTCTTATTTTCCACTATGATGTTTATGTGCATTGTTTAATAATTAAATTGGGTATGGGGAAATAACAGTGATGTGAGAGGGGTAGGGACCATATGAGCTTCCACATTCTCGTGGTTTCCCTTGTCAATAGAGATTAAAGCATTATCAAATCCAAGAGAAGATCTAGTTAATAACAAAAGTACCACATCATGAGACAATTAATGAGTTTGACCCTTAAATACTTTATAATCAGGTTTTCATTGAATTCTTATATTTTCTTCTTTTCTTTTCATATGCATATCAAATCATATGGTAATCAATCCTTGTTGTTGAATATGTTGCAAGTGAATTTTGATGCAACAATGGATTATGAAATGAATGAAAACTAGTACAAAGTGGCATTGCTTAATGTGTTCAACAAGCTCAACATGAAATTGTGAGTGAAATGATTTTTATAATTTCTCTTAGTGTACTTTATGATGCTCTGCCTATTATTATAATGAGAGATATGATGGTGTGTATCTATTTTCCTTCAACTCTTAAGTGGAAAAGTTGTCCATTAAAAACGATATTTCTTAAATTTTCTCCTAATCAATTACCTTAAATTCTCTTTGACATTTTTTACTACTACAAAATTATCAAAAGTTGCAATGCATTATTCTCTTTGACATTTTTTACTACTACAAAATTATCAAAAGTTCAATGATATATGCATTGTATAAAATATGTTTCTCTTCCCAATAAATCTTCAACCAAGCTTGCAAATATATTTATACCGTTTTATGTCAAACCCTCTAATTTATACCTTTTTATGTGAAACTTTATTGAATAAAAAGACAATAAATTGGAGATAAAACCCTAAAAGTAGGGTTCCCCTCTTTAGAGTTATTTTATGATTTGAATCCATCACAAATTGGCATGTGTTTGTTTCTTCTTTGATCTAAATCCTCCAAATACATTAGACATGCCTCAAATAGTGTGAAATGTATCATGATAGCCCTCTAAATGTCCTCTTTGAGTGGGACATCACTCATTTACATGATTTTAGGGTTCATATGTCACTTGTCACCTTCTCCTTTGTAGTGCTCCTCAAGATCGATCACTCTTCATCTTGCATGAATATATCCTTTTATCATGCCATAACGTCCTCCAAAAAAAACCCTTATAATGATGGTTGTTTTTTTCCAAGAAGGCTCTTTAACCATGCATGAAGCTACCTAGATAAAAAGTGGCCTTATCACATGAAGGGTGATATTCTTCTTTTGTTTGCACTTGATGTCAAACCCCATCAAGTGATGATTCATGCCTCAAAATATATAGGAATGAATCGTGAAATGTGAAATACCTCAAAATGTGATCCTTAATGAGAGAATACACTCAAAATACATATAAAATCAATCTTTGTCACTAACCTCATGATATTGTGGTTTATCAATCATCTTGGGGGATAACAAGTAGCACACATGAAAACATTAACAATGGTGATTAAGTTGGATTTTATTCCTTGGAATTGTATTACATAGAAGAATAGCAATGCTTCATGGTCGTGATTGCTCTAGAAAAAATTTAAAAAAAAAATTGATTGAAATCCATGACACACCATCTCAACTAGGCATTATTTCTTATAATTTGTGGGAAATGTTAATTAGTTGCATATTTGTGTTTTATGTAGTACAGATTACAAAATTTTTGATGAAACACATTCTTTTTGTAACAAAGCTAACAAAGATCTAAGAAGTGATTCAATAATGTTATGAGTGACACAAAGACTAGACAATGCTTATAAAAAAAAATTGTTTAGAGATAAATCAATCCCATTTCCCTTGGTCCAATTATATTGCACATTAACATTTTGTTTATTCATTTTAAATATTGAAATAAATTATCTTAATATGGTGAATTTGTAAAGGTATTTCTCTAGTTTAAAAAAATGCAAGGTTTAAATTTTAATTTTAAAAGTGCATTTTGTTTATTCATTTTAAATATTGAAATAAATTATCCTAATATGGTGGATTTGTAAAGATATTTTTCTAGTTTAAAAAAGTGCAAGGTTTAAATTTTAATTTTAAAAGTGTAAAGTTTAAATTTTGTTTTTAAAAGTGTAAGGTTCAAATTTTGTTTTTTGTTTTTTAATGTTAAAGTAGGTTTGTACTATGTTATTATATAATAGGAATTAGTAATTCCCCATCCACATTTAAAAACAAATTACTAAAAAAAAATACATGATTCTTATATTACAAATATGAATATGAAAATACAAATATGAATATGAAAATACAAATTTGGATAATAATACAATAACCATGATTCATGTCTCCCTAATCCAATTACTTTGTTAGCAGGAACCTTGATCCCGGTCCCACGTCACTGAGAGTGGATGATGCTTATTAAAGTTTCAAGTTGAAAACTTATAAAAACACCATATCATATGTTTTGTCAAACCCCGTATCATATAATATGTATGCATTCTAATATACATTAGTGGGTAAACCTATATCATATTATATGTATACATTCTAACATAAAAACAAAGCTAAAGCTATACATGTTTATATAATATTAATTGTTTTCAATATAGTTTTCTCCTTCGGGTGTCTTCGTGGGAGTCCATTTCAAACGCAATCATTCAACATGGTATAGCAAAAAGAAATGATGTGTATGTAAAAATTGGTTTCCCAATCAACCATCAAAGATATTGGACATTCTAATTAGTAGATGATTAAAGAGTGTCCAATTGTAATGTCTTAGAAAAGGCCAAACAAATGGATCACACTCTTGCTTATATATTCCATTGGGGTTGTAAAGAGTCAACCATGCTCATATATATGTGAGCTTGTTCACATATATGTTGGGCATTCTATGGATCACATTTTTGTTTATATAGTCCATTGGGGTTGTAAAGAGTCAACCATCACAAACATTGGGCATTCTAGTTAGTAGATGATCAAACAGTGTCCAATTGGTAATGTCTTACATAAGGCCAAACAAATGGATCACACTATTGCTTATATAGACCAAACAAATGGATTACACTATTGCTTATATAGTCCATTAGGGTTGTAAAGACTCATTGAGTTTTGAGTTTGTTTGATTAGCATTTTTTTATCATCATGATGTTTTGCATAACACAAAGGTGAATGCATTTTCTTTTTGGAACAACTACTATGCTTCTTGTAAAAAATTATATGATTGTTGGAACTTCAAATTTTAATTATTTGCATAAGCATATAAGTATTGATTTATACATATGTAAAAAAATTGACTTAGTCAACCATGGTGTGTGCTTTTTTTTAACATCTCTTGATTTTAGGTTTGTCATTAACACTCATGTTTGTTTTAGGATAGATTATATTGACATTTTTTTATGCAATTACTAAGGAGTATCATAAGTGTTGATGAACAAGAGTTTGTTTCACTATGATTCCCTTTTTTTAATTAGTTTTGATTATCTAGATTATAAGCAAGATCCCCATATTTTTGTCTATAAGTTTCTCATATAAAACATGGTGCTGATATTTCCTTCTATAAGTACATGCATGAAGTGTTTATAATAAAAGATTAATAAAACATTTACATTTGTATATGTTATTGTTGAACAAGAACCAAAATCAGTACACCTGTCCAACTTTGTAATGCTATGAGTATTTGTTAAATATAAGGAACTTGCCTCTTGCTTTTGTAGACAAACTCTCATACTTATTGTAACTAGAAATAATTTTAACAACTAGTGGGTGTTTCACTGCAATACATAGGTTTTGGGCCTTAGTACCCTTGTATTGGTAACAAAGTGAACTATTGTGAAATCGAGTTATTCCAAAAAATGGCCTACTAAAAAGAGAAAGTGAAGACATTGATGTGTATATTTCCCTTCTAGAATCTGGGGTGCAGTCTATCTAACTCAAGCAATCTACTCACTGAATGGCGGGGTACTCTGCTAAAAGATGGACATTACAATAGAAATTCTTTACAATCAAAACTTACACATAAGTGAAGAAGCTGCAAGTTTCGAGACATGTTCAAGGGTGCCTTTGTTTCCCCTTCAAGAAAACTTAGAAATATCAGGAAACTGATTACTTGTCTTATATTTAACTTAGTGTACTTCCCATTGCCAAAAAATGTTGGTTGGGCATACTTATGTATGTTTGATCCAATTGTTTTCAAGTTTTGCAAATTAATCACTTATATTTTCTTTAAGAAGTAATTAAATTTTGACTAAATTTAACTAATCTGTGGACTTTCTCAAAGTATGTTTCCATACTTAAGTTACTATCACAAGAAATACATAAGTGCAAGTATCCTTTGTTGATTTCTTTATTTTCTTAGAGATAATAACCTTTCCTAGGGAATGTTTAATCTAATTTCAATAAAAAAGATTTAGATTATATCACAAGAATGGGTGCATTACTAATTATCCACAATGTTTCAAATACTTTTTTTTATCAAGTGCATGGAAATAGTGTAACACCTTAAAAATGAAGGAATAAAAACTTGTAGGGTGGGTACTGCATATATTCTCTCTCCCAAGAAACTACCAGCTTCAACTATGTTCTAGCATTCACCATTTTTTTTTGTTACAAACATATTACACATTGATTATTCAACATTGAGTTGATAGTACATGTATACAAACATGTTGAATTAGCAGATGGACATCGCACTAGCATTAACTAGACATCAAAAATTTAGTCTATGCATTGAACTAACATCAATTATGCGACATTAAAGAGATTTATAGACATGTGGTAGTGTCTGAATTATATGTCAATATAGTGTTTCCTATATGACATTAAAAAGAGACATTTGGAGGCTATCACGTGGAAAATTCCAAATTAGTTCATGAGGCAAGGGCCATGATGTCAAATATCCATCACTTACATGGTGGTTATTAAATAGATAAGCGACATTATCTTTCATGTGGTCCACGCAAATAAAAATAGGTAAACGTATACATGTCAATTATACGTCTTTTTACTTTTGAGTAAGTAACGAATATGACCCAAAAAAATGACAATTTCTTACTTGTTGGATTAACGACATGTAAGATGGCACATATTCAATGACACAAATCTAATGTGTATTAAAACCATGAGAAACATGAAATCCATGTTTGTAACATCAAATTCATATTGAAAAATGGGTTCAAATGAAGTAGTGAGTAAATGATAACGTGCCTAAACTACCTAATTTATCCCACGAACCCACCTAACTCACTCCACTAATTTACATAACCTACTTAACATAACATACTAACCCACCTAGCCTATAACCTAAACCATAAACATAACCTACTAAAACTACTAAACTAACCCACCCATAACACCTAACCTGCCTATCCAACTCATTTACTATGCTACAAGCCACCAAAACTAACCCACCTAACTTACCTAACCCTATATAACATACATAACCCACCCATTTAAATCACCTAACCTACCCCATTTACCTTTGTTACCTACCTAACCTACCCCATTTATTTATGTTACCTACCTAACCTACCCCACTAACTCACCTTACCTACACATTAAGACACAAGTAAGATGTTAATGTAATGAAATTTGAAACACTCCCAAGACACTAAAAAGACATTAAGACATAAGTAAGATGTTAATGCAATGAAATTTGAGACACTCCCAAGACACTAAAAAGAGGCCCAAAGATGATTAGAGATGCAAATGAAATGCAATCTTTAAAAAAGGATGAAAAAAATACGTAGGATGATGCAAAAAAGGATGTCCTCAAAAGATGCATAAGGACCCTCATGCATCTTTTTCCTCAATTTCAACATGGAAAGACACCTAATTAGGATACAAAGATACAAAGTGGCCTTATTATAGAAGTGATTGTTTCACATAACTAAAATGTCAAGTAAGGTCCCCTTTCATATCTCCACCAACTAAATCTCCAATGTTCAAGTATCTTTGTAGTCCCTCCCCTTTGGGTTGTAGGGACTATAGTAATTTATTCTTCTTTTCCTATTAGTTTGGCATGGAAATCAATGCCTTTTCATTGTTTTAAGTTGAAGTTTAGAAAATCCATACAACTTAACTTGAAAATTCATACAATTTAACCTAAGTTTAGAGTTTTATGTTTTATTTGGTCTCTTCCCAAGGCATAGTCGAACAATATCTTAACTTAAAAGCACCTTAAAACACAGATTTGATGAATATTTTTTCCCAAATCAAGTAATGCTAGAATTAAATCTAGCATTACTTCGTGACGTTAAATGTGATACCGTTTTCCCAATCTTAGCCAAAGTTTTCACAAACTCATATAATTTAGTCAACAATTTTACACTCAATCACATTAACACATACTCCCTCCACATGTTTTGCTTCATGCAAGTTGTCATCCATAGCTATGCAAGGTGTCACCCATATGTTGTTTCCAAGAAGGAAATAAGAAAAGTGTCATTCTTTCTGTTTTGCTTGCTCTCAATTTGGCACCATCCTTTTATGGACCAATGAAGAGGACACTTATTTAATCACCAATTGACCACCTAAGCCTTCTTCTTCAATGAATAGATTAGAGGTAAAACTTGCATATTTAAATTATAATATAATGATGTTTACTTAGATTTCCTAGTTTGAATTACAGTTTGTATGTGATGCAAGTTTTGATTAATATGCTAATGTTTTTAAATGCTCTAAGAGTACTTGTGAACTAAAGGTTACCACTTCAATGACTGAAGAAATCAAGTACTATGAACACCTGACCCTCGCCTTCATCGTGTAGGTCACTGAAAGAGAAAGTAAATATCTACTCACCTTCAAGCTTTCGCTTGCTTCACTCGCCCTGAGCATGCATATCAAGAATTCACTACTTCATGCAAGAAGAGTTGTTAGGGGCCAATGACCAAGTCTTTAATCAATTTTGACAAATTTATTTCCACCAAATGATTACACAAATGCCTGAACCAGTATGCATCCTCCCCATACCAACAACCATAACCTTTATTTTATCTCCTAATCATCTTCATGAGATGATTTGACATCAATTTGACATCAATTTGGAGTTTTTCTAATTAATATATCATCTTGGCTCCTAATTGCAACAACCAATGTTATTGACTATTTTATTAGTTCAATTATTCTCTTGTCAATCATTTTTTTTTATGATGGTGGAGTGTCCACTCTAAAATTATTCCTTTGTCAACCATTTTTTTATGATGGGTGGAGTGTTCACTCTAAACCTGACGTTTCAAAAACTCCATACACTGTTTATTTCCAGAATTACAAAATTAACATTATAAAAAACTGTGAAAATCTACCTTCTTCAAAACATATCAATATTACAAGCAATAGAAAATATTTTCATACCCTGAATCGAAACTTGAAACTTGAGAGTAACAACTATTACTCTGCCCAGTGCTTTGTATGACGTTGCTCTTTGGCTTCAGGTCTCTGTAAACAATCAAGTCGTTCTCTGGCTTCTGGTCTCTGTAAACAATCATCTGGCTGTGAAGATCCTCCAAAGCCAAAACCACTTTTGCCACACAAACCTGAAATCGTCGTCCCAACCATAATTATTTCAAGGAAAAACTATAATGGTGGAATTTGAATATATAATCAAATATTTCTTACCTAATGTTGGACTCAAAAAACATCTCGTCTGGTTGAACTGACCATGCTTTCATTCTCTGCGTGCTTCAGGTCTCTATCTAACAAGGTGGGTATGCTTATCATGGGTTGGGGATGTTGCTCACAGGTTGAGTGTAGCATGCACCTGGGAATTGCCAAAGTTATTGCAGCATATGAAATAGCCATGTGTATAAAGTTATTACAAGTGGAGAATTGAAAAACTACATGTATGCACCACCATTATTTGCTTAAACTATATATATATATATTGTTTAGTAGTGTATATGGTTTGATTTTTGTAAATAAATATTTGGTGTTGTACCGAGGAATAATTAATGTAATTAATATATTATATATAGTTTGAGTAGGTTTAATGATTAAGAACATGTGTTTCCTTTTAGAATATCAAATCCAAAGATATACATGCATAAAACTAATTAAATATATAAATAAAGACATACTACAATAAAAATATATATATTTTAAATAGCAGTTTCTTTGATATTCAATTAAACTCAGAAATTGAATGCAAGTGGGGAGGATAACAATCATTCCTCTTAACCATCCAAGTTATACCAATCATTATTATTAAAAGAAATATTTATACAACATCATTTCTTTTTAGATTTAAGGGAACTCTATACCTTTAATAAGAAATGGCCTTGATGTTCCCTTTATGTCTTTAGATAATGACTAAYATAGAGTTAGATAATAAGGTYATCAACATAGMAAAAATAACTTATCTCTTCTAAATAGTTAATTAGACAATTCTAAATAGTTAATTAAACAATACATATAGATATTACAACTTTGCAATGAACATGTAAATATATCAATCTACACAAATGGTCAATTTACTTTTTACAAAATGGCTTCAGAATTTGGATAATTACAAATGTACCCTATATAGGCTGAAGTATTTAAAGTACTAAAAGTTTGTTTTTTTTTTTAAATCCATAAAAATTGAAGTCTTAACTTGAATAATGTTTAATTTATCTATAGATTTATTATTCATAATAAACATAGAAATCTAAAATAAATGTCACCATTTTTATCAAATTATCAAAGTCAGATGTCTAGTTTTATGGAAAACTCATTTCTAAAATCAAAACATCTCTTAATGGAAATTAAGAGTTTATAAACATCATCATTTTTTTTTTATTGATGATCTTAATTCTTATTGTAGTTCAACAAATACAAAGTTTTATATAGTTAATATAGTAATACAAAGTTTTATATAGTTAATATAGTGTTGTACTCATTTGTTTTCAAATTTATATCAATATTTCAAATACAATATATAATTGAAAATTTTTAAAATATTATAAATTATTTATTTTGATATGATATTTTAAAGGTAATTTTTTAACTTTTTTCCTTCTTGGAAATCATTTTGCGTAATAGTATAATCCTTTTACCATCTACTCCATTTGTTTGTTTTTCAAGATCAATATAACTAAATGTATTTTTCAAGTAATTGGCTTTGGTGCATTGGTGAATGCATGTGTAGGTGGTTGTGTTATCAACATGCAATACATAATACATATGAAAATGAAAGAAAGTGATATTAAGAAGGAAGTGTTATATTTGAGTTATTAAGAGTATGGGAGTTTGAGAGATTTTTGCATTTTATATATGAATATTGGCATTTATTATGTTGATTAGGAAATTATAAGTACTTACATCAACTACAGTGACCACAAACTAAGTCAATAGAATGGCCGTGCCAACTAATTGATTAGGTCACTTTTAATATACAAGTCAAACTCATTGCAAGATCAATGTTGATTTGGATGTCAGTCTACAAGGAAATCAACCACCTAAAAAAAGGCATTTTACACTATTTTTTAATGTACTAAAATGCATATGTTATAATCAAGTTGTGGAAAATGGCATTCTATGGTTGATTATACCAATCAATGCATTATCATTTATTAAGTTGGCACTAATTGATTGGTACAATCTAAGTGACCCTAATAGTTAAGGACTAGTGTTTCTTCCTTGGAGATCACAAGTTTGAATTCAAAGGGAGTAAGGTATGTACACCTCCATAAACTAAGCACCTAATAGTTAAGGACTAGTATTTCCTCCTTGGAGGTCACAAGTTTGAATTCAAAGGGGAGTAGGGTATGTACACCTCCGTAAACTAAGCAGTCAAATTCCTGCTTGGAGGGGGTCCCTTGTCCCATAAACAAAGGGGTAGCATACATCAATTTGGCATCTAGTTAGGTTGTGACATTAAATTAGATAATGATGATGATGATTAAATAAAATTATTTTATAATCAATTATAAATATCTCTAACATATTTGATCATGGTATTCCCTAAATTTTCTCAATTTATACAATGAGCTACAACAAAAATGTCACCCAAACTAGGGCTAACAAAATAGACATACATGGAAATACAAAACTACATAACATAATGTGGGATAATAAAATCTCATCAATATATCACAACAGTGTATGTATGCCAAATAGATCATTCACTCCTTCACTTTCCTTTCGTTCCTCTCCTTTTATTTACCATTTACATTGGTCATGATTTCAAGTATATGTAACGACAATTTAATCTACCACTCTTCCACTGCCTACTCTATATAATTAGCTATCTAATTGTGCATGTTCTAGATGCTCCAATAGTTGGCATGCCTCTTCTTTTATATGGTGCTTCATTTCTACATGCTTATTTGTCTTTCATTCCATGACTAATTCTCCTCAACTCTATTCTACATGTGTTCTTACTAACATTTATCTTTACACATTGTTCTTCCTTCTAACATCTACCTTTGTGCTTTGCACTATTTTCCCTCAAATTCCATGTATGTTATCTTATTGCAAATTTCATTCTAAGATTTATGTGTCCTTTGTTCCAACACACTTCTTTCTTCTTGGTAGAAACTATGTGATCATCTAGTGCTCTTCGAACAATGTGCTTCTTTGTTGGCCTGCTTTTGTGCAACCTTATTATGTCATGTATATGCTCTACTTTTGTCACTTTTCTCTATACTTCCCTCCTAAATTCACCTTATCTCTCAATGGTGCATTTTATTTACACATGTATGTATATCTTCCTTGGATGCTCTTGCATCAACTTCCTATTAGAGTAAAATTTTAATGAGTTTCTGCACATGTGTTCTCTGTAGTTCACGCTATATGCCTGCAAATTCTCATAGACATGTGAACAAATATGTTGACATTTTTCCACAAATGTCTATGCATCATCACTTCTCCTCATATCCACCAACAAATCAACCAAGTATTTCACACTCGTTTGCTCCTTCCATACACTATATTGGATGGGTCGTACCATGCATATCTATTCCCTAAGGTATTCTGATAAAACTCTTTGTGCTCTAATTTGATCCCATTTCTTGATTTAGTTCAAGATGATCATCTCAAAAAATTTCCTAAACTTCAATTTGACAATTTGTCTAAGAATGGTAGGTTGAACTATACTACAATTGAGTTCCCCTCCTCCACAATGTTTCCAAAAAAGTTAACTCAAAACCTTGTATCTATATCTCAAGTGATTATGTTTAGTGGGCCATGAATCTACACAATATTGTTCAAGAATATATCTATGCAGTGGTGGGAATCACTTGTCTTCTTACAATATTAAAATTGTGTCATATTTAAAAATATGTCCACCACAACGAACATTGCATCAAATCTACAATGTATTCTTGAAATTCAAGTACAAAATCCATTCAGATGTCTTCCCATGGAACATTTGATGCCAACAATGATGTATATAAACTTGCACTATGAATCTATCCCTTTATCATTTSACAAATCTTGCACCACTTTAMAAAWTTKCTCACTTCTTCATGATTAGTCAATAATAATGCTCCTCCAACAATACAACCTTTTTCATGCCCAAAAAATACCCAAACTCTGCCATTATGCAACTTCTTAATGAAATTTTCCCTYGTTAATACATACAAAACATGTGATTGTTTATTCTCAACATGTTCCCATCCTACATATTGAAATCTAATTGAATTTTCATGCCTTGCAACARTGGACTTTTGCAAAATTTGCACACTATATGCAATGTCTCTATCACTTTCATAAGTTTCTTTATTTTTCTTGAACCTAGTTTCATACTTCTTGAGAATCAAAACCAACAATATTTTACTCAATGCAATAGCCACCCGATTTTCCTTCCTTGCTTTATATTTCACGTCAAAGGAATAATTCAATCTACTTGACTTGTCATCAATTCTATTTTCCCGACATGTTGATAAACTTCAATGCTTGGTGATCTATGTATAGTGAAAAGTACTTAGGTAGTAAATAGTTCCTCTAATGATTTAGCACTTGAATTATCGCATAAAACTTCAAGTATTGCACTGAATACTTCTTCCTCGCCTCATTCAGTACCTCACTAAAGTACATTATGGGTGATACCTCTCGACTCAAAAAAATTCGAATTGTCATCATCTTGGCATCACAATCCACCTAGAAAACTTTGTTAAAATATGGAAACATAATAAATAGAGGCCCCACCATCTTTTTCAACTAGCAGAAACTATGTTGTTTTGTTCTCATCCATTACAATGTACTCATTTTCATACACTTTGTAATTGGTGTGCAAATGTTGCTAAAATTTCTAATGATCTTCTTGTGTAAATTCACAAATTCCAATGAAATTTCTTACCTCTGTAATATTATGTAGTGTGACCCAATCCAAAATGGTCTTTATTTTCTCAAACACTATCTATAAACTTTCCTTTGACAAAACAAATCCTAAGTGCACCAATTCTTCCTTTAAAACACACTTATTCAAGGTAATGTGCAATTCTTCCTTTCTAAATGCCTCAAAAAATGAAGGGGTCAAAAGAGATCTTCCTTAGTTTTGTTGAAAATCAAAATAGAATTCCAATAAATGACATGCACTTACCGATATGAAACTTCAAAAAATTAATAACAATCTTGTAAAAAAGTATTGGGTGCATTGGTCAACCTAAAAGTCATAAACAACCACCTATATAGTCCACCTTGGTCTTAAATGAAATCTTCCATTCATCCCCTTCTCTAATCCAAATTCAGTGATATCCACTATTCAATTTGATCTTGGAAAATTAATTGATGCCACCCAAACATTCCATCAACTCATCCATCCTCAATAACAAAGATATATGCATGATTGTAATCTTATTTAGTTTGTGGGAATTTGTGCACATCCTCCACAACCCATCCTTCTTTTGCATAATCAGTCATAACACCACACTATCTCATGCTTTCATGGAACAAACCTTTGGACAACTCACATATATGGTTTTTTAACATCACATTCTCCATCGAATTCCATATATGTGCAATGTGGTTCAATAAACATACTCATATAATTAGATCTATTTAGTGTGATCTGTTTCTTCTCAACTACAATCCATCTAGTTAATCCTTTTGAGTTATGTCTATATTCTTCCAAGATCCTTCTAACCTTTGTTAGAAACCTCCAAATAAGTATTTTCTTCCACCTTTGGTAATAATATAATACTCCTTTATCTTATGTCCTGGTACACTCAAAGACATTTTCTCAAACAACAATAGTACTTCCTTTTGTTCTTCTTATTTTAGGGGAAACAACTAGCATTTATTTCCATCCTTTGAAAATGTGTAGGTGCATTTCCTCCTATCATGAATTATGTTCCTTCCACATTGCCATGGTCTCCCTAGTAATAAGTGACAACATCCATGCAGACAACATCACACAACACTTCATAGTAATATTCTCCTATATTGAATGCTACCATATATCACTCATTCACCCATCACTTCATATATCCTCCAAAACCACAACGTTCATGGTTGTGAGTGCTACCTAACCACTAAATTCAACATTTAAACCATATCTACTTTGCCATATTATTTTTTCTCCCACTGTCAATGATTAGTTTCATAATTGCAATTGGTTTTTAAAATGTTCTACAACCAAAATTCTTCTTGGGTTTGTCATTTCTTTGTAGGTGTTTAAATATTGTTCGATAAACCAAGTACATCCACACAAGTCAAACACATTAAGGAAACCACTCACACAAACAGATCAAAATATCAGTACACCAATGTATTATGTGGCTAAAATCCTCAAAGAGGGAAACAATTCATGACCCCAACCAACATTGCCACTTGAGGCAATATATTAATGCAAAAGAAAAATAATCTACTATGGATTTCTCGGAATCGATCATCAGCAAATGACCCTTTATGCTCTCTAAATAGAGATGATGGACCAATTGGATGTTAAGACACAAATCAATATATAGAACATAATTTGACCGTTGGATTAGATAATTACAATGCACACTAAAGAAACATACTTTACCTAAAGACACATTAGACCAAGTTGAACTTAACAAACTTCTAAGTTCTAAATATCCTAACATCCCCCCTTAGAACAACTTGGGATATGATTGAAAGATTTATAAAAGTGACACAATAAGAGAAGGAAGGAGGCATTAGAATCAATCACCCATTAATGACAACTTCATGAACTCCTAACATATATCAAATTTGGGAAAATTTCACTTCTATAAAATACTTGTGAAAATATCTGCAACTTAATCAACTACAGGGAAATAGTGCACTTCAAGAATGTGATCTTGAAGAATCTTATTGATGAAGTGCATGCATAGCTCAATGTGTTTGCTACACTGATGTTGAACTAAATCATTATTGAAGATGAATGCCACTCTGATTATTGCACCAGAGTGTGGTCAAATGTTGCTACTAGAATCCAAACTTGAAAAGGATTTGTCAAAGCCACAAGGATTCTTGACTTGAACTAATTGTTGYTCGTTACTATGACTCCACTAAAGAAAGAGAAATGGAACATTGCTTCTTACAAGCCCAAGTGAAAAATATGGAACCAAGACTAAAAACATAACCTGCAGTAGACTTCCAATCATCAGAGTCACTTGCCYAATCGAAATCAGTGAAACCGAGTCCCACCTAGATCGTAGTGTATCCCAAGCTAAATTGTACCATGGATATACCAAAGTATCATTTTTGTTGTTTTTTAATGCTTCTCATTGGGTGTTTGCATATAATGGGCAACAAGACCAACAACAAAGGAAATACCATGACCAATATGAGTCAAATACAAAAGGTTACCAACTAACTAACAATACAAAGTGGCATCTACTTTGGGTGTAATATAGTTGGTAGCAAGTTTGAAACCATATTGGAAGGGAGATGGAGTTGGTTTACAATCTTCTATATGAAAGTGGCGAAGAAGGTCACATGCATACTTACACTAGGAAAGGGAGATTCCTTCCTTGGTTTGGAAGACTTGGAAGCCAAGAAAATAATTCAAATGTCTTAACTATATCATTTCAAATGTTTTCTTAAGGTTGGATTTCATATGGGTTAAAATCTTGGGGTAACTACAGGAGAGTATAAGGTCATCAACATAAAGAAAAACTATTATGAGATGGTTACCTACTTTCTTGGTATAGACATTAGGATGAGAAAGACATCTAGAAAATTCATTGTCAATAAAAAAATTATCCATTTTAGCATACCAAACCCGAGAAGCCTACTTAAGGTGAGAGCAATATTTCTTAAGTCGAAAAACAAAGATGGAGTCACTCTAAATATAGCAAGGAGGTTGTTCCATGTAAATTTCTTCATGCAAGAAGGCAAATTAACATCCATCTAATGGACCTCCCATTTATATGAAGCGGCAAGGGATAGAACAAGATGGATGGAATTCATTTTCATTATAGGGGAAAAGGTTTCAATATAGTTGATTCCTTCTACTTGAGAAAATCCTTTAGCAACTAATCAAGCCTTGTGTCTTTCAACACTTCCATTTGATGCATACTTTCTTCTATACACCCATTTACATCTAACAAGTTTTCTTCCTTTCGAAAGAGGTACAATATCCTAAGTATCACTCATTATTAAGGAACATTCATGGCTATGTCTCAATATGGATGGCCAAAAACTTCTATAAATGTTTATGGGTCATGAGTCTCTAAAATTTGAGCCAAAAAAGAGGAGGTTGGTTGGCATTGTGAACGTGTATGACATTGATCTGAAGGATCACCGACGAGATTACTAGTTTCTTCTCGTGTTGTATGAACATATCTATGATACCGTGGTGCTAATGCAAGGCCATGTTCAATGGACCCAAATGAAGGAAGGTGAGAAGAAAGAGGTGTATTTTCATCCTCATTGGAATCATCTAAAGAATAAATGAGAATAGAAGAACTAGTGGAAAAGTTGGGAATAAAAGATGGCACAATTTTTGAAGATGGATCCCAAGACAAAGATGGCACAATCGTTGAATTAGGCTCATAGGATGAAAGACCATCAAACATAACATCTCTCTTAATAATAGTTTCATTGGAATGAAGTTGAAGAAGTCTATAACATTTTACATCTTCATAATATCTAACAAAAATACATTAATCACTCTTACGTTGTAATGCTTTCTTTTTCTCATCAAGAGTGTTAGCCCCTGCATCACTACCAAACACACAAAAGTGGCTTACATTTGGCTTTTGCCAAAAAATGAGGACTTAATCCCTTAGATTGGATCATACAATTTGTCATTTTCTTTAATGTGTGATTATTTATCTTGGCAACACCATTTTGTTGTGGTGTATATGGAACATTATATTGAATTTGAATTTCTTATCCAGTGAAATAAGTTTTAAATTTGTTGTTAACGTGTTCCCCTCCATTATTTGTTCTTTATTTCTAAACTTGATGTCCATATTATTTTTCTTCAAGGGCCTTGTAGGCCAAAAACATGTCAAAAACTTCACTCTTAATGTTTTAAGAAATAAACTCAAGTGTGTCTCGAGAAGTCATAAATGAAAGTTAAGAAGTAATTAAACCCATAGAAAGACGCAGAAGGAAGCAGACCATACAAATCACTATGAACAATTTGTAAGGGAGGCAAGACATGCCAAGAGTCAAGTTTGTCAAAAATATCACGGTGATGTTCGCTAAGAACACAACCAAAAAAAACAACTTCATTGCAAGAAATGAGAGGAAGATCAGTCATCATATTCTAATTACATAGTTGTTGCAATGACTAATAGTTTAAATGACCAAGCTATTCATTTGAAAGTTTGTTCAAATCATATTTATAAGCAACAAAAAAAATGGAAGATATGATGACCCAGAGTTGTCAAATCAATACAACTTGGTAATATCATCAACAATTTTAGTTGCTAGGAAATGTTTAGGATCTTTTAAATCTTTGATTACAATTTGGTGAGGTGAAAATTCTACCATTTTACCTTTCCCTAAATCAATGATTTGATACACTGATAGAAGGTTGCAAAAAATACTTGAAACACATAATACATCATTACAATGACCAACATCTAGTTGCACTATTCCAGACCCTTCAACACTGAGAGATCTATTATCACCAACAAATATTTGTTCATGTTGCATTCAATAAAAGTAGAAAAGATATGTTTATCCTTAGTCATATGATAATATGCTCCATAATAAATAAGTCACTCATTAGAAGAAGAAGTAGATGTTGCATTGAAGGAAAAAAACAAAAGCAAAAAGTGCATTTCCATGAGAAGAAGAGTTAGAAGAAGGAAAATCAAGATTGATGTTGTGTTTTTCATTTCTACTTATAAGACTTTGTTATAGCCCTAAAATTCCCTACTCATGCATACATGGCATTGGCCCTCTTACTTGCATATTTTTCCAAAGCAATGTTGAGAAGCTCTTCTTAAAAAATCAGTTTTTAGAGCATGTACACGCCCTGCACCATTACAACTTGTGTACATACGCTTGTTGCACCATTACAGCCCGCATACATACGTTTGTTGCACACTAAACAACCCGCATATGCTTGCAAAAGTTGCAAAAATTAAAAATTTGTAAGGAATTCGTTGAAATTCACGGGCTATTAGAAGTTTCCCAACCAATTCACCTGCTATAGCCCGTCACCCAACCGAATAACCATCATTTTTTCATATAAAAGGAGGTGTCGGGTCCTCATTTCATATCCAAGCATAAGAACAATGAAACTCTGCCCAATTTCACTTCCCCTCCTTGCCCAAGCTTTCGCTACCTTTTGTGAGATAT
Source organism: Picea sitchensis (assembly GCA_010110895.2). Lineage (NCBI taxonomy): Eukaryota > Viridiplantae > Streptophyta > Pinopsida > Pinales > Pinaceae > Picea > Picea sitchensis. Next base: position 76,821 of record SNQJ01S0010774.1, on the reverse strand, counting down.
TGCTTCAACATTCCCTCATCAGCCCCTTCTTCCTCCATTCAATCCATTCCCTTCCTTGAGGTGATCAGAAGAAGTCCATTCAAGGTGCACTTGGAGCATTGTAAAGAGGAGCCTGAACCAGGTTCACGGAACGGTGGTCGAAACAGAATGTAAGTTTCAGTCTTTGTATGATGAATAAAAGAATCGCATTTTCCCGTCTCAAATGATGATGTTTTGTGTATTTTCATTGATTTATACTTAGCATTTGATATCTAACCCTAACTCATGAATAGAATAGCATGCTTGTAGTCCTTGTTTTCCTATCTTTGGATGCAGGTCAGTCTTCGGAGGAGACGTGCAGTCATTGGAACTTCCAAGATTGAGGAGATCATCACCAGACATGGGATCAAAGGTACAGTTACCTGATCTCTTCTCTTATTGATTTATTTTTGTTTATTTTGGTATGTTTGGGGTAGAATAGAAAATTGATTGACTTTTAGACGGTCATTCACTCTGTCTACATCTTAAACCCTGGTGTAGTTAAAGGGGGGATTTTCTCGCTAGCAGACTAGCGACCATACTGGGGAGATGCCTCTAGGGTTTTTTAGGGGGTTTTGGGTTGATTGATTGGTTTGTTTTCCTTTCAAGTTTATTTCAAGTTTGTTGAGTCTGTCAAGGGGTTCTGGTCACCTCCAGGGTGCATACCAGTTATCCGTGCCCTATAAGAATGCCTGGTCTTTTTTATTTTTTAAAAGACACAGAGGTGTACGCGCCCTGTCTTGGTTTAGCCCGCGTACATACGCGCTCTGCACAGTAAACAACCCGCGTACATACGCAGGCTACTAATGCAACAACCTGTGTCTCTGTTCCATGAAAGTTTTTTTTTTAAAGAGGGAGTTTGCCTCTTTCCTAATAGAAGTTCAGACTTCTCAGGACTTTCTTGAATTAGTCAGAGTCTCTACTTGTGGTCATAGCTTGGGTTTAAGTTTCGATTTACTTGTTCCTTAATATTCTTGTGTTTCCTAGCATTTTTAGCTTGAATTTTAAGAAATATGAGTTTATTTTAGCATGTTAATGAATTTTAAGAAAAATCGTGTATTCATTAGTTTTTTTAGCATATTTTATTAGTTCTTTGATTGGAAGAAAATAAAAATAAAACCTAGTTGTTTAGGTCTCTTTCTTTCTTCGCATTTTCTTTGCATTGTTATTTGAAAAAGAAAAAAAAGTTGGCATAGTGTTGTGTTTTCTTCTCATCTTGAAAGCATTTCAAAATAAAAATAAGAAAGATAATCCTTCTTTGCCAGTGTTCTTATAAGTTTCATTTTTTGCAAGAGTCTTAACAACATCAGTTGCACTACCGCACACTTTGTGTAAATCAAGCCTAATCTAAAATGCATTAGACTTTTATGTGTGTAGGGTACACAAACTAGTATAGGGTTTTAGGGCCTTGAATTAGGTTTGGAGAGGAAACTCTTCAAGGCCACCTGAAATCAAACATTGGAGTCTGAGTTAGGGAGTGTTTTAGGCCCAGTGTCGTAAGAGTTAGTCGAGACCCCCCTCTAACATAGGGGATACACACGAGGTCGCGTGAGGAAAGGAAGTGGAGATAACCCCTCCAAAGCTAGACTGAACGTAGTGGGGATTGTATATTGAGGGTCTTTCTCGAGAATAATACTGACTACATTTTCCTATGGAGCTTCGTGGACCTCGAAATTTCTGTTCGAGATCCTTTGTTGTCTTCCAGACAATTTTCTTTCGATACCCTTGAAGGGCTTCGGAATTGTTATCCTTCTCATTATGATATGCCCAACTATCGATTGTACCCTCCTGGTAATTGACTGTGAGCTGGCAACCTAGTTGCCCATATTTTATGGACTTACACAGGTGACTGTGGGGGTATACTGCGGTACCTAGGGCGGATGTCGGATCACGCTTCACAGAGTATACCCAGAGGGTGATTCCCTATTCGAGTTGCAATTGCACCGGTTAGTTGCTCTAGTGTCGATTGGCATAACTGTCCTTCCCACTAGTTAGTTGTCTGCTTGATTTTCCTTTAGGAACTTTTAGTGTGTGCTCTGTGCTCCCTAGTTTTCCATAGTGAGTTAGCCAGTCAATTCTTTGGGTCTCTGACCTAAGGTGGTAGACCACCCACTCTGTCGGTCATGAGGAATTTTTCGGTCTTCTGCTTAGAAACATGGAACCGCCTATTTATAAGCATTTTTTTATATAACATTGGTTCGCCAAAGTCAGTGTGTGAGACTTTTACGGAATTGAAAGATCTCGCAAGGGGAGAACTTGTGCATAAGATCTTCATGGATAAAGTTCCCAACGATACCAACCAAGGAACCCCTTCAAAATGAGATTCTTGT
>SNQJ01S0010774.1:41190-57222 GCA_010110895.2 Picea sitchensis | reverse complement strand
TTCCAGCTAAGATCCTTTGTCTGTTGATCTAGTCAAGTATTGTCAGTTTATTCAGCCGCATTCGGCCATTTTGTAATCCACAGAGATATCATAATACAAACTTTGCAGTCCTTTGTCGTGTTTATTATTTGTATGATCATTTATATGTTGTAAACCTTTGATCCTACACACCCATTAGCGGCGTTTCCTAGACTAGCCAAGTCAGGAACATTACAGAAGGCAAGTACAAACAAAAGAGTACAATAATGATGATGATGAAAGGAATCTCTCCTTCCTCTCTATATATATGAAAGGTAAAGGAGGCCAACAATACATATATGGACCTATTCCCTTATAAGAAACCTATAAAGACACATTTAGGCTCACACATGTGGAGAACTACACTAAACTAGTGCACATGTCAAGCTCGAAGGCGATGTCATCCGCAAGGCTCCAAATGCAAGGGCACTCCACAAGATGCATCTAATGCTCCTCCTACAAGCCTCCAATGACTCCAACGAACCTCCTAAGGCATGTACTCCATTGGGTCCACCCCCCCTGCATGAACATTGTTGCAACCCAAGCATCCCTAAGTCAACTCCAAGCCTCCATGCAAGCATCCAAGCTACCCCAAGTTGTTTAGGGCCCAATTCCCTCTCTAGGAAGTCAAACACTCCTCCAATGCAAGGCATTCTCCAAGCAAGCAAGCACCTCCATGTGGCCATCATGTAGAATGTCACCAAATGGTATGAATATTTCCAACACCCTAGGAAAGATTGTCATGCAAGCACCCAACTAAGGTCAAGCAACCATCGAGTAAGTCATCTCCAATGTGAAAAACCATCACAGACCATCAAGGGGATGATCACACACCAGGTACCCCAAATCTCATGAAGCACCTCCAAACATGATGTAAACACTTTCAAAGTAACCCCAAAAATTAACACTCCCTCTTTATAAGGAAAGTGTTTTCACCAACACCTATCGACTCACATTGCAGCTCCACCAAACCTGCCATCTACAAATATATACATGTTGCAATCTTGGAATCAACTACTATCTCCTGAAAAAGAACTGGCACCCATGCTATCATAGCATCTCAATCATCCAAAGAATACTGACCACATATAAATCTAAAGTAACAGAACCCTGGATCATAAGCAATCTTCCAAACACCAACATCGCTCGAGTCAACATCATGGGTCAAAATCTCTCGAATCCACTTCATGAAGTGTTCAAGACACCTTGCAAAAATAATCATATCTTTGTACAAGACCAAGACAAGTGGATAACGTCTACCAAAATCACAAAGACATAAATCTACACAAGTCAACTCATCAATCTTGAAATACCAAGCTCATGGTAAAGGTAACAAGCCATTTAGGGCTACCAACAACCTATGAACATGAGAATCCCTCTCATGCAACTCAAAACCTCCAACAACTATAACATCCTGAACTAGGTCAACTCCCTCATCCCAAGAGAATCTTGAAGAAAGAGTAACATTATGGTCAACTCCCTCTCTCTAAAAGAATCCAAAAACCCTGCCCCTATACTCTACAATACTCCCATCAACTGTAAACATAGAATCAACCTTAGCATCATCCTCCATCAAGGGATCACACCCTTCCTTGGGACAATTGGAAGGAAATTGGACAGAAGAAACCAATGGAATATGACTGACATATATCCTAGGAAGTATACTTTCCCTCACTGAAGATATGGGCACTTATACTTGCTCTCAAGCCTCCTCAAAGCTAGATGGTTCATCCAACCTCTCACTAGAATGTATAAGTGTCATTGGATCAAGAAGTCACATGTTAATGCCAACCTCTCTCACCCCTTTAGCAAAATTCCTCGAACTAGCTAGACTACAATCACCAATGGTGCATTCTTGTCCCTCGTATGCAACTCTCCACTATACATCTATCATACAAGAAACTGAAAAAAGATGCATCTTCAAACCAAGAAGAAATAGAACATCACTCAACTCAAGAACATCACCTAAAGGAATAAATAGCACCAACTCCCCTCACAGGATAAGTAGCATCATCACCAAGCTCCACACTCATGCCTCCCCCTTGCTCCTAAAATTTGTTGAGTAATGCCCTATCATATGTCATGTCTCAAAGCTCCACTCTTCATATACCATCCAACACTAGACACAATGTTACAAGACAAACAAGAGGTCAGGGAAAAGGCACTCTCAAACTAATAGGGACCCTCTGCACCTACTATAGTCTCAATTGCACCTTGTTTCACTCTCTTTCTCTTATTCTTCAAAGGACACTGGCTAGCAGAATGTCCCATATCATGACATCAAAAACGTATCACCTTACTTGAGTCCTTTAGTGTATTTGTACCTTCCTTCTTCATGTAGCCTTTTTTTCTACCCTTCTTCATCCTCCTAATGAGACAAATCACATCTACTTCCTCTTGTTTCCCAACAAGCTTGTAATATGTTTTCTTCCTACACAAGATCAATCCAAACTTTGGAAAAATTGGCAAGGTCTCTTGAGCACAAACACCTTGAACAAAAGGCATCCAAGAAGGAACAAATCCATTCAAAACAATGGGCACCAATTCATGATCCTCCACCTATGTCCCAATGACAACCAACTAATCTCTCAACTCAATGATCCCATTCAAGTAGCTCACCACAGTGTCTATCTTGCTCATATGAATGGCTTACAACTGGTCTTGCAAGAGCATCTGTCAATAAGCACAATAGCTTTGAAACAATTGAATTAAAGTTCCAAACATGTCCTAACCTATTATGTTCTCTACAATGTGAGATATGAAATGATCCTTCACATGATCAAGAGTTGTTCTTTTAACCTTGGCTTCCTTCTTCCAATRAGTGGCYAGCAGTGYTGGATCGGTATGTTCTAGAATCACAACATACTCTCAAAGATCGGCATTCTCCATAAGTAATTGAAGTATAATATTCCGAGGAACAAAAATGGAAGCTCCATCCAACATGTCACACTCTCTAAGGCTRACAATCACATCACACCCTAAAACAGTCCTCAAATGSACAAATCAGCAATATAAGTAGACAAAACCCTTTCTAGGATCCAAGTGCTTCTCTCAAGCAATATAGGGTATCATACCCAACAACCTCAACAAAGTCAAGCACCTATCCTAGGTATTTTTCAACTAATATACAAACTTCCTCTTACACAGATTGATCTCAGCCATAAAATCTCTGAAAACATGTAGAAATTTCTGTTTTATAGGCTTTGAATGCAAATCAAAAATTGCACCTCTTAACTAAAGGTTTCTCGAATCTTAACCTTGTGAATTTTCAGCCTTAGGGTTGTATGAAATATAAATATAATAACAGCAACAATGGACAATATTTCAACTCTTAACAACCTCCATCCACTAGGAAATTCAAGATAAAAGATATCAAAGTGTGTTTCAGCTCTTTAGGGCAAACTTATCATGCATAAAACAAATCTAAAAATCACTTATCACAGCTATAAATACAACAGCAAGTATTCCCTATCTTCTTCAATATAAATGCTAAATCACTTAGCGATTGCAACCTTAACTTATGTCAAATCAACAAGACATATAAGTGTCGGAAATTACAAAAACATGAAGAAATAGATGGTTGAAAATCAAATATGCAATTTCACAACTATTGGACAACTGGAAACTTCATTAATATGCATAAAGATGAAGTTTATGTACATGCCATAGTTTAATCCCAAAGCTGATACAATCCTCTATCTCTCCAAAACCCTAGCTAGGGAAAACAATAAAAACCCGAGATCACACCAAGGAGCTCCAACAAGCTAGCATCACACAAACATGTCTTTAAAGGCAAGATGTCTCCTCTTCTTCAATACAAGTACAACCTAGGATTTCATCTCAAAACTGTAATCTCGAAGTCTCCAAAAGATTAAATCCTAACTCTAGTATTCAAGATGCTGCAAGAAGCTCCAAGAAAGGCTAGCGACCCCAAGACGAGAGATAAAGTACAAAATAAGATCCAAGAGAGAGAGGAAGACTAGTTCACTCCTCTAGGTCACATCTCTAATACAAGATGAAAAAAATCATCATGTCCAACATCTTCTTCACAAGAGTAAACCCTAGTATCCCACAAGAATCCTCTAACAAAGGCATCATCCTTCTTCTTCATTATAACTCCTAGGTTTTCCTTATGAACCATAACACCTTACTCCAAGAAGGAAACTACAAAGAAAAGAGTACAATGATGATGATGATGATGAAAGGACTCTCACCTTCCTCTATATATATGAGAGGTAAGGGAGGCCAACAATACATATGTCAGCCTATGCCCTTAGAAACAACGTACAAAGACACATGTGGAGCGCTACATCCAAGTGTAGACATGTCAAGCTCTAAGGTGATGTCGTCCACAAGCAAGATCCAAATGCAAGGGTGCTCCATGAGATGTGTCCAACACTCCTCCTACAAACCTCCAATGACTCCAATGAACCTCCTAAGCCATGTACTCCATTGAGTCCACTCCCCCTTCATGAACACTATCACAACCCAAGTATCCCCAAGTAAATTATAAGTCTCCATGCAAGCATCCAAGCTACCCTAGGTTATCTAGAGCCCAATGCCCTCCTCCAAGATGCTAAACACTCCTCTATTTTAGGGTGTTTTCCAAGCAAGCAACGTCCTCCATGAGGCCATCATGTAAAATGTTACCAAGTTGTTTGAAGATCTCCAATGCCCTAGGGAAGACTATCATGCAAGCACCCCACTAAGGTCAAGCAACCACTTATTAAGCCATCTCCAATGTTCAAACACATCACGAACCCATTGATAATACACCATGTACCCCAAATCTCATGAAACACCCCCAAACATGGTGTAAACACTTTCAAAATAACCTTGAAAGCTAACAAATGCAAGGGCAAACCAAGAGCAATCGAGGAAGAACGTCAATAAGAAAAAAAAATCCATGTTAAAATGCCAAGGGAAATTTTTGATAAATGTGCATAAAGTTGGTTTTAATAGTAGTATTAAAAAAGAATCATTATTTCTTTGACTTGCCCGATAAACTATGAACAACAAAAGTAGCCCCCATTTAAATAGATATAGATGAATAACTAGGAGGTTAGTCAAATCAATACAGCGGATCGTTGTCTAAAGGCCCCCCCGTAAAGGTATCCCCTCCAATCTGAGGTAACCACTAGGAGTCACCTCAACAATAGACCAGCTCGCTTTATATGACATATTGTCCAAAGGCATGGTCTATTGTAGAGTAATATTCTATGACATACCATGTTCCTTAGTCAAGGAATTGACTGGAAGAAGAATATGCATATGGAATGATCATTACCTAGTCAGAATGTCTATGTGCTTGATACTTTTCCAAATAGGCAATGAACTAATCATGCCTCTTCCAAATGTTGTTATCCTAGCAAAGTTAATAAGTTATAAAAATATTCAACATATTTGTAAGAAAAATATATACGGTATAATATTTTAGGAGATTTAAAACCTATTCATTACAATGCCATGGATGCCTATCAAACAACACAAAAAAAATTATAATTCCATCGTCTCTTTATTATTAAGATTTATTACAAAATTATAATAAAGGGGAAAACCCAAGCAATCCATGACTAATAAAATATTATAATTGATATGAAAGTAATGTTTACAATGAATGAATGGCTTGCACTTATATAACCCTAAAGAGAAGCATGACCTTAACATATTAATCTACCAATATACTAAAATATTAATAAATATATGTAATATAATAATACAAGAAATTAAGTATATTACAAGGGATGTGTCTAAACGTTCTAAAATTTGGACTTTTTCTGACAATCTCACTGAATCTAGCTATAGAAGAATTGTTGGAATTGCAATCTTTCGTTCTCGGATTTGCATTTTTTATTGTACAACGGATTCACCACCCTCAAAAACCCCTATTGCACCCGGATTATGCAATCTCAACAATTGAAATATAAGATTCTAACAATTCGTAGCCGGATTTTGGGCAAAAGTGGTAGGAAAAAGACAACCATAAAAGGTTAAAATCGTAGAATGTTTAGAGTACACTTATTAGAAGCTTCCACCTTATACATAGTTTGGATGCCTACAATATATGTTAGTAGAAAACTTACGATAGTTTCATATGGTAACATATGATAATTTCATGTGGTTTCCTTTTTAATTTTCACCTTATACAAATGCTCAAATCCTTTCAAACAAAAATCAAAGTAGTAATTTGCGAAAATTCAACAAAGTCAAAGCTCAATGTGAATCAACACAAAATAATTAAAGGCCTAGCCCTAAGGATTTTGATTGCTTTGACTTTCTAAGATTTCCATATTTTTGAAAAAATTGCTGTAAAATAAGAGGTATCATGATTAGATTGCCCAGTCACAACCACTATTAGCTTACATTTGCATCTTTATGATGTACTGCGATTCAATTTTTTCAAGGTTTTAAATATTCTACAACCATTGTTCTTTTGTTAGTGTGGATGTCTAAATAATGAAATAATGTGAAAACTAAATATTTACATCTCGCAAAAAGAAAGCTCGAAATAAGCATCACTTCCAACATTAAAAGAGGACGACATTTTATCCATCTGGTGTGGTCATGAACCCTCCCATAAAGCCTGCACCATTACAATTTCCACACAACATCTCCCTTTTACCTCTACACATCAAAATCAATGTTAGAAAATAATATATAGCATATACACAGGTTGCAGCATAAGAAGTAAAAAGGTGAAAATGCATCAAAAGGGACACAAATCTTTTAACTATTTTCCTAAAATCTGAGAGAGAAATAGGAACTCTACCCATTCAAACATAATCAGGATTTTATAACACCAACCATACTGGGAAAGACAGGACAACTTGGTTATTGGCACCACCTTGTAGTGAAAACCATACAAACCTCAGTGTCGAGCTCATGATAAATCCCTCAATAATAATAGGCACCGTACCACATGCCAATATGACCTACATACTTATTATTGTAAGCTTGACCTAACACCCTTGGAAAATGATTTACTCCATGCTTGCAAGCATGATTTTAGGAGAAAAGACGATACAAACTCTAAGAAGTGCACAAAATTGCATACATACTACAGTCACATTATCTACACCTAGGAACAATAGTAGGAGCACGCATGGAAAATTTGTCACATGGGGGACAAGGAACCTTACTCATTAGTTCTGATTTGCACATCCAACGCAATGTAATTCTTCTAGCCATCCATTACTAACAATTGCAAACCCCATTGGGATGTTGTAAGAGAAGGCCAAAATTAATTGATGTCGAGTCAATGTAGAGAAAATAGTCCTATTAGCTTCAAGGAGTATGACACAACCAACTTATAAATCAAAAATATGCTCTCTTTTTCTTTCACTTTTCAGCTTCAAGAGGCTTCTTTAACACGAGTTTTAAAAGGAAAAGACCACCTAGATCAATATGTTGCACTATGATTTAGCTATGTTACACACTTTAACCATAAAGTTTCCAATTAATTTGTAATATTTATTCAGCTTGAATGTTTATATCTCATTTAGTCTTTTATGCTTTTAATAAGCTTTGACTTCATAAACATGGAAAATACCTTTGCATTACGTTTAGGCTACAAGGATGTTCTCTTTGCCATGAGGTAAACCTAACTGTTAGCCTTCATGACTATTATTTCAATTAAGACCTTGGAAATGCTGTTAGGATCTTGGCTATTTATATGATACACAAAATGCCAAATAGGATTTAAACATGATTTGAGATGTAACTATATCCAATAATTTGGATGATCATTAATATCGATTCTCTATATTATCTTTGCATCTCCCGCTCAAGTCAGCATATTATATGTATATGCCACTATTGCAGTGGTGTCCACTTGGAATGTAACCAGTTTATTTTGCATCTAGCAAACTCCACTAGTTTAGTTCATTTACCAACTTCACAGTCAAACATTCCTGCACCGAAATGTATTGAACACCTTCCTTATTCACCATCTTAATTATCAACAATCATTAAATAGGTCATTGTTGACACCATAATGTGACTCCTCATTACGACCACACAAGGATGCACCCAAAAACACAACTATACAATTTTGTGAGGTATTATCTATTACCATTACTTATTGACCAACCAATTGGTAAGTTATAAACCCAATAACGTTCATGCTCAAATGCTATACATATTTTGACATTTATTAGCAACCCACTTTTCATCTAACTTGAACATTCGCAATCAAGATGAGGTCTTCCTTAGAAGATGGAAGGAACAAATCCCAAGTTATTCCATCATGAAAAGTACTCCCTACTTCTCAATTCCACAAGCTAACCACAATTGAATCGATGGATATTGTCAGGTAGTGACCAATAGTGTCTAAGGTTAACAATTAATTTCAACAGAGCAGAGATGTGAGCAAGCACATCAAGGTGACTAAGATCGCTAGGGTAATTTACCATCTAAGTCATTTGCCTACAGAGAGGTGGAGTTGAAAATTTAACTGGGTGCAAAGCGCAAATAAGTGCTGACTCGCCACTTTCCTTCAAATAATCAAAATATACTTTATTCCACTCAATTATAGGCAACAATCCTTTTGTCCCTTCTTATGAGCAATATACACTTCCCCCTTTCCAAAGCTTAAGAGTTTCTATTGAAGACCACAATGGCCAAACTCAGGAGATATTGAAATGTGCATCACATACTTTGGAGGTTATATTATAATCAGCTATATATACATACATATATATACACACACACACAATGGCCAAACTTGGGAAATATTGAAATGTGCATCACATACTTGGACTTGGAGGTTATAGTATATATATCCTGTTGTCTAAATGGATTTGTAGTTCCTTCTTACTCACAGCAATTCCCCATATGGCATTGAGAAGCAAATTTTATCCTGTGAACCACACCGGCTTGGTATAATTATTATGTTGATAGGTGCTTCTACAGCCCAGTGTTAGGCTGATGGTGTAACGTGAGTAACACTGAGGTCAGATTTACCACTACCCACCTTAAATTTTTTTTAAATATATCATCATGTTAAAATTACAAAAGTTAAAAAAGCATGCAACTTAGTAGGTGTATTGGTGTATCATCCTATCTTGTCAAGGGAAGAAATGTGGAGCTGGTGCGTGCAACCAACAGGCCCTGCATCTATTAAGCACCTACAGATCCACTGGGAACAATTAGCAGATTAAGAAGATTTCCACTGGGAACAATTAGCAGATTAAGAAGATTTCATTTCCATGTTATATTTTTTTTAAATGAAAATTTTTGCAAAACCCTTTTGATCCCTTTGGGCACTTTATAGATCCAACGTTGACATGGATCTAAGTTTGTTTTATTTTTTCGTAGCTTAAGGATTTTTCATATATGCCATTATTCACATTGTTTCTTGACTTAGTAGGTGAGGGACTATCTCAAGGCAGGGTATCAACTTAAGCCTGTTGTTTTGTCATGTAACAAATCTGTTGTTAATTAGCAAACTATGCAGATTGCTTAATATATAGTAATTAATGTAGGCTTGCTCACTTGGCTATTGACTTTTAAATCGTAAAAAGCTGTATTCAATTAATTCGCCACAAATAACAACTTAATATATGCTTGACTTAGAAGTAGATTGATAATTCGCAACCCCCTCTTTTGGGCTACAGATCTAAGTCTGCTTAAATCATATTCATATATCATTCCAATTTCCAACTATATACCCTTTTGTACAATGTTGGGCTTAAAATCTCAGTATATGTTCCGCTATATATACACATTTTGTTTTCTCTTCTTTTAGTGACCTTCATAGGTGGTGATACATACCATCAGAACTAGTGTAATTTCCCAAGTTATGAATACCCTTTAAAAATCATTTCGCCACCTATGTTTGCCAGGGGAAGATTCACTCAAATGGATGATAACTTGAACATGTTACAATGTCATATAGCCAAATCGCCGGTCTCATGCTCTTGCAGGCAATTGATATGCAATTTTACCATGTGTAAGTTACTTGATCACATTAATGTGACTCTAACAGAATTAATACTTAAAAAGTTATGTGGTCCAGTCCTTACCCTCGTCTTCCATTTACTCTTAGCCCTTGGCCCTGTTTGTCTTTAACTTATTATTACCCAGGGGTATTATGGGTAATGTTCATTCTTTATAGATAAATATGTATATAGTTAATATTTAGGCGTGCTTATTCTTTACAAAGAAGGAAACTCTTTTAGTCAGTTAGTTTTACACATTACTTGCCTCTTGAGCTACTAAATATATGCTAGCTTAGGTGCTTATTTGAGCTTATTTTGCTCTGATGAATTTAAGGTCTGAACCTATAAGTTCCAACTTCCAAGTATGTGAGTATAACAACACATGAAATTGTACTCCTTGAATTTTCAAATCTGAGTCTAACAACTATGTTTATGTATATATTAATAGCAATATTGTAACCCATTTTTGGCATTTTCAGAATAAACAATATCATAACCTTGTTTTGCACTTTCAGATTCAAGATTTAAGTACAATCAGCTATACCCATTAACATAACAGAATTAATATCCATTTGTGCTCTTTGGATCCAAACTCTAGTTCAATCAACTATGCACATAAACAATAAATACAAAGCAAAAATATATCTTGGACTCTTTGATTCAAAGTCTAAGTTCAATTAACTCTGCAAATAAATATAACAGCAGTAATATATCCTGGACTCCTTGGATTGAAAATCAAAGTTCAATCAACTGTGCACATGAATATAACAACAGCACTATATCTTTGCACTCTTTGGATATAAAATCCAAGTTCATTCGACTTTGCACATAAATATAACAGCAGTAATATTAATATATCTTGGACTTTATGATTCAAAATCAAAATTCAATCAACTACGCACATGAATATAACCACAGAAATATATCTTGGACTCTTTGGATTCAAAATCAAAGTTCAATCAAATATGCTCTTTTGCATTCAAAATCAAAATTCAATCAACCATGCACGTCAATATAACCACAGTAATATATCTTGGAACCTTTGGATTCAAAATGAATGTTCAGGCAACTATACACAACAATATAACAACAGTAACATATATTCACACTTTTTTGATTCAAAATCTAAGTTCATTGAAGTATTCACATGAATATAACAGCACCAATATATCTTTGCACTCATTCGATTCAAACTCTGAATTTATCAAAACCGATTATACCAGCTATACAGAATCAGTTGTCTTTTGTAGTCTTGGGGTATTTTAATATGAAAGTAACAAGTTAAGGACATGTATATGAGCAGAACCAAACATATTCTTGGATGCCAACAGAAATCGTCATATGGGAGCCCAGTGACATTGAATGGGGTTTGAGTGCAAGTTTGAATTCGCCTCTCTTTTGTGGATAAGATCTATCAAAAACACAAGATAAAAATCTGCATTCATCTCTACTCGTCAATCCTGAAATACCAAGCTCGAGAAGAAGGTAACAACAACCCATAAAGGGTTATCATCAAATTGTGACCATGAAAATCCCTCTCATGCATCTCAAAACCTTTGATAACTGAAGCAACACCCTCAAAAAAGTCACCTCCCTCTTACTGGGAGAATCCTAAAGCAAGAGTGTCGTCAAGGTCAACTCCCTCTTCCTAAGCAAATCCAACAACGCTATCACCAGTACTCATCACTACTCCCATCAACTACAAGCTTGGAATCAATCACTAATTCCACCAGCATAAGTTTTGAACCTAATCTCCAAAGTTAGGTCTTCCACACTCTTCTTCAATGCCAAACACTCCAAGACAAGAGTAAACATATCAAGAATACAACATGAAAGATCCACTCTCCATGTTTAAGTACAAATTACAATGCATAAGACGACCTGCTAAGATTCACCAATAGCTTAGCATTGCACTAGCTATCACACCCAAGATCAATCCCTCTCTAGTACAATGTGCAAAATGTACAACCAATATTGTCCCCAAGGGATAACGCTGGAAGCTTCCTCCATCTGCAACAATCACTGAACTTGAGCAAGGTCGCCATTCTTGAAAACCCTTGCGTCACAGCTCAACCAAAACAGATTGGCCAATAATCATCATTCTATCACAAAATGAATCAACGCCTCCCAAGCTCCAAAAATCAACAAACAATCAAATGGTTAAGCATGCCTAACATAAGCATCAATTCACTCCAAACACTGACACACATTGGAACAAATCGGCCACCTATCACAAGTCCTCCAGGGCATCACACTTACTGAAAATAGATGGCATACCAGCTATTAATGAAGTAGATAATCCACCTATCACAGGGGAGAACACACTAACATCCATTGGAAGAAATCAGCCACCTATCACAGGTCCTCCTATGCATCATACCCAATGAAAATAAATCCATACCAGTCATCAATGAAGTAGGTCTACAGCCTATCACAGGTGAAAACATTCTCTCATCACAAGAGAAATTAGGGTTTCAACCCATCATACCCTTTACAGGTGTAAGTGCTCATCTCCAGCTCACTAGGGTTTCACCACCCGACAACCACTCTCAGGTTGAACAAATGAATTAACCAACCTTCAAATCAGAAAGAAGGCAATCTCAATCCAATCAGCTCTAATACCATGTAGAAATTTCAGAACTCTAACTTTTAATGCAATTTCTGAAATTTCACCTTAACATTGAGGTTTCCCGGATCTATTTCTTGCGAACTTTCAACCTTAGGGTTGAATCTGAAATATTAATTTATAGCAGCAATATTTCACTTCTCTTCAACCCAATTTCACAAGGCAGCCCAAAAAAATAACTTATAATAAAGTGTACCTCAATAACACAAAGCTATGGCCCTTAGGGGACACTTTCCAAGTGTACAACAGATTTGAAATGTCCTCTAACAACAGTAAATCTGCCCTCTTATCTTCTAGATATGTGTTAAATCACTTAACACCAATTCAGCTCTATGTTATGTCAAATCAGCATGCATAACCATGGTTAGAATCTCCTCAATCATGAAGATAACATAAGCTTAAAATCAAATCTACAAGTACACGAAATTTGGACACGTGGAAAACTTTATATATATATATATATATATATATAAAAGATGAAGTACAAGCACATACCACAACTTTATCACAAAAGAAGGTACAAGTCAAGCTCTCCAAACCCTAGCTATGAAAACCATAAGAAGCACATACCACAACTTTATCACAAAAGCAGGTGCAGGTCAAGCTCTCCAAACCCTAGCTATGAAAACCATAAGGAAACCCTAGCCACCAACTCCTCCTAGCTGAGAATCACTCCAACCAAAATTGGTCACTCCACCAAAGATCCTCAACAAGCTAGCATACACATCGGAAAGTCCTCCTTGGCCTTTCACCAAGCTTATATCACACAAGCTCTCCACACTAGCATTCTTGTCTTCCTTAAGGTTTACAAACCCTAGCCATGTTGCATCAAAAAAATGCATGCCAAGACAACTCTAGTGCTAACCTTCAAGTCTACATCTCCATCCTAGGGTTTGAGTCCTCAAACCCTAGGTCTTCAACTCTTGCATCAACACAAGTACCAAGACCTCCATGGAACATCCTAAACAAGTCTTCTTCCAAGCAAGGCATCAGACCAAGCTCAAAACTTATCAAGCTAGGCTCTCCATGATCTTTCCCTAGCATCCATGCATCACACAAGAACAAGGTTGCAATATCATCCAAGGCATTAGCTCTACAAGAAAAGTCATCACTTCCTCTAGCGTCAAGTTCTTCTCTAGCATTTACTTTCATGGTAAAATCCCTAGCGTCTCACAAGAGCAAACCCTAGCATCCCACAAGAGCAAACTCTCCAAGAACATCCAAGACGCCTCTCTCTTCTTTATGTCTTCTCTTGGGTTTTACATCACAAACCATAACATCTTACTCCCTAAAAGACTCCTCCAAGACAATTACCAAGATAGAGTAAAGAACAATGATGATGTGTTATGAAAAAATCTCTTTCCTCCCCTTATATGCAATAGATGAGGGAGGCTAACATAAAATAAGGACTTATGTCCATACAAGTAACCAGCAAAGCAACCCCACATGGAGCACTCTAGAATACAAGGATGTAGAAGTGTCATACTAGGGTTTATCCAACCCCCAAGATGAAACACCATCCAAACATATTCTCCTAGGGCTCAACGCCCCTCCTCCACAATGGTGCATTCTCCAATAACCTATTAGTCCCATGCTCCCCTTCCACAATGGTTTCCAAGTGTCCTCATGAAAGGCGATCCTCCTCTAATTGTGTGCCACATGTCCTCTCATGTGCCCAATGCTCCTCTCATGTGTGTGAACATGATTATAATGCTCGAATACTTCTCCTCAACATATGTGTCCAGGTCCACAACAAACCTCCATGAAGTATGTTTCTCAGTCCAAGCGTCCTCAATTCAAGTGTCCAACCACCAAGGTGTATGTCACATGATCCCATGCTCTTAGGGCTAAGTGCCCTCCTCCAAGTGCCTAAGTGCTCCTAGGTAGGTATCTCCTTAATAGAGCAATCGATTCCCCCATTATGTGCACCCAATGGATTAATCAATCTACTGATTAGGATAGAAACCTTCTAGGTGTATGCGCTATGTTAGCACTCTCTCCAAGGTCAAGCATCCACCCAAATTGAAGTACCCATATGTCCAACAAGCGTCTCCAAGGGGTTAGGAGACCTAACGTTCTCCTAACAAGGTGAAAACACTTTGCAGTAAAACATCTTCCTCTACCATCCCCTCCACTGCCAACTCCTCCAAAAGTATCCTTCACTAACCACTCAAGTGCCTCCTCCAAGACAAGCCTCCATTCTCCACCCTCCACTCAGCCATGGTGTCAATCCAAACCAACAAAATGGCCTCCATGTCAAGGGTTCTCCGAATCTCTCATGCTACCATGACATTAAGGCACCAAGATTATAACATGTATGAAGGTCATAATAAATTTAATGATCCTTGAGGTATAAGAAGCAATAGAGGGTGACAAGTTATAATAAATTAAATATTAATTGAAAATTTCTAACCTATTGCCTTTCTTGGTTTGTGTTTTTTCAAACACACTACAGTTGCGCTCACAACATGAAGAGCTACAAGTTTAGCTAAGCACTTGAATACCAAGTCTTTGTACATTTGGCACTCTTCTTCCATAGGTTGTCCACCAAACATCTACAATGAATAAGAATACAAAATGAAAAGACTTAAATTATATTTCCATACAATAACAAAATAGAATAGAAGGAAAAGACACTGAAATTTGAAACAAAATGAAACATAACTGGCATTCTACTCTTCCTGTCTCGAACAGCCATATTAGACCCAAATGTTACAAGGCCCATCCTATTGAAATTTCCATTCTAGGGAAATTAATGCAAATCTGAAATTTCACCTCTCTTACAAGAGGTTTCCCCGATCTACTCCCTATGAACTTTCAGAGTTATGGTTGATCTGAAATATTAATTTATAGCCGCATACTAAGGACAACATTTCACTTCATTTCAACCCAACGCACTAGGCAACTCAAGAGAAAGGATACCAAACACATGCCAACAAGTTTCAGCCCTTAGGGCACACTTTTCCAAGTATATACCTGATCTGAAAATCACTTTATTACAGCAGATTTTACAGCAGAAAATATGCTCTCTTGTCTTCTAGTTATGTGTTAAATCACTTAAAAATTTCAGCCCTATGTTATCTCAAATCAATATGAACAACAAGTGTTGGAAATCACCCAATCAAAAAGGCAATGCAAGAAGAAAATGAAATCTGCAATTAGACAATTTTGAACTGCTGGAAACTTCATATAGAGAGAGAGAGAGAGAGAGAGAGAGAGAGAGAGAGAGGAAATTAAGTACATGTACATACCACAGCTTTATTACAAAGTTGGTACAAACTCTAGCTCTCCAAACCCTAACTAGGGAAAACCACGAAAACCCTAGCCACCACCAAAGATCTACAACAAGTTGGCATCAACACCAACAAGTCCTCTTTTGCTTCAACACTTATTTCTCATGCATGTCCTAGACGTCTCCTCTTCTCCTCCTCAATCAAGCATGCCAAGTAG
>SNQJ01S0010774.1:510-27339 GCA_010110895.2 Picea sitchensis | reverse complement strand
GCTTTGGAGGATCTTCACAGCCAGATGATTGTTTACAGAGACCAGAAGCCAGAGAACGACTTGATTGTTTACAGAGACCTGAAGCCAAAGAGCAACGTCATACAAAGCACTGGGCAGAGTAATAGTTGTTACTCTCAAGTTTCAAGTTTCG
Source organism: Picea sitchensis (assembly GCA_010110895.2). Classification (NCBI taxonomy): domain Eukaryota; kingdom Viridiplantae; phylum Streptophyta; class Pinopsida; order Pinales; family Pinaceae; genus Picea; species Picea sitchensis. The sequence goes on along the minus strand of SNQJ01S0010774.1, from coordinate 27,188 downwards.
ATTCAGGGTATGAAAATATTTTCTATTGCTTGTAATATTGATATGTTTTGAAGAAGGTAGATTTTCACAGTTTTTTATAATGTTAATTTTGTAATTCTGGAAATAAACAGTGTATGGAGTTTTTGAAACGTCAGGTTTAGAGTGAACACTCCACCCATCATAAAAAAATGGTTGACAAAGGAATAATTTTAGAGTGGACACTCCACCATCATAAAAAAAAATGATTGACAAGAGAATAATTGAACTAATAAAATAGTCAATAACATTGGTTGTTGCAATTAGGAGCCAAGATGATATATTAATTAGAAAAACTCCAAATTGATGTCAAATTGATGTCAAATCATCTCATGAAGATGATTAGGAGATAAAATAAAGGTTATGGTTGTTGGTATGGGGAGGATGCATACTGGTTCAGGCATTTGTGTAATCATTTGGTGGAAATAAATTTGTCAAAATTGATTAAAGACTTGGTCATTGGCCCCTAACAACTCTTCTTGCATGAAGTAGTGAATTCTTGATATGCATGCTCAGGGCGAGTGAAGCAAGCGAAAGCTTGAAGGTGAGTAGATATTTACTTTCTCTTTCAGTGACCTACACGATGAAGGCGAGGGTCAGGTGTTCATAGTACTTGATTTCTTCAGTCATTGAAGTGGTAACCTTTAGTTCACAAGTACTCTTAGAGCATTTAAAAACATTAGCATATTAATCAAAACTTGCATCACATACAAACTGTAATTCAAACTAGGAAATCTAAGTAAACATCATTATATTATAATTTAAATANGTCATTGAAGTGGTAACCTTTAGTTCACAAGTACTCTTAGAGCATTTAAAAACATTAGCATATTAATCAAAACTTGCATCACATACAAACTGTAATTCAAACTAGGAAATCTAAGTAAACATCATTATATTATAATTTAAATATGCAAGTTTTACCTCTAATCTATTCATTGAAGAAGAAGGCTTAGGTGGTCAATTGGTGATTAAATAAGTGTCCTCTTCATTGGTCCATAAAAGGATGGTGCCAAATTGAGAGCAAGCAAAACAGAAAGAATGACACTTTTCTTATTTCCTTCTTGGAAACAACATATGGGTGACACCTTGCATAGCTATGGATGACAACTTGCATGAAGCAAAACATGTGGAGGGAGTATGTGTTAATGTGATTGAGTGTAAAATTGTTGACTAAATTATATGAGTTTGTGAAAACTTTGGCTAAGATTGGGAAAACGGTATCACATTTAACGTCACGAAGTAATGCTAGATTTAATTCTAGCATTACTTGATTTGGGAAAAAATATTCATCAAATCTGTGTTTTAAGGTGCTTTTAAGTTAAGATATTGTTCGACTATGCCTTGGGAAGAGACCAAATAAAACATAAAACTCTAAACTTAGGTTAAATTGTATGAATTTTCAAGTTAAGTTGTATGGATTTTCTAAACTTCAACTTAAAACAATGAAAAGGCATTGATTTCCATGCCAAACTAATAGGAAAAGAAGAATAAATTACTATAGTCCCTACAACCCAAAGGGGAGGGACTACAAAGATACTTGAACATTGGAGATTTAGTTGGTGGAGATATGAAAGGGGACCTTACTTGACATTTTAGTTATGTGAAACAATCACTTCTATAATAAGGCCACTTTGTATCTTTGTATCCTAATTAGGTGTCTTTCCATGTTGAAATTGAGGAAAAAGATGCATGAGGGTCCTTATGCATCTTTTGAGGACATCCTTTTTTGCATCATCCTACGTATTTTTTTCATCCTTTTTTAAAGATTGCATTTCATTTGCATCTCTAATCATCTTTGGGCCTCTTTTTAGTGTCTTGGGAGTGTCTCAAATTTCATTGCATTAACATCTTACTTATGTCTTAATGTCTTTTTAGTGTCTTGGGAGTGTTTCAAATTTCATTACATTAACATCTTACTTGTGTCTTAATGTGTAGGTAAGGTGAGTTAGTGGGGTAGGTTAGGTAGGTAACATAAATAAATGGGGTAGGTTAGGTAGGTAACAAAGGTAAATGGGGTAGGTTAGGTGATTTAAATGGGTGGGTTATGTATGTTATATAGGGTTAGGTAAGTTAGGTGGGTTAGTTTTGGTGGCTTGTAGCATAGTAAATGAGTTGGATAGGCAGGTTAGGTGTTATGGGTGGGTTAGTTTAGTAGTTTTAGTAGGTTATGTTTATGGTTTAGGTTATAGGCTAGGTGGGTTAGTATGTTATGTTAAGTAGGTTATGTAAATTAGTGGAGTGAGTTAGGTGGGTTCGTGGGATAAATTAGGTAGTTTAGGCACGTTATCATTTACTCACTACTTCATTTGAACCCATTTTTCAATATGAATTTGATGTTACAAACATGGATTTCATGTTTCTCATGGTTTTAATACACATTAGATTTGTGTCATTGAATATGTGCCATCTTACATGTCGTTAATCCAACAAGTAAGAAATTGTCATTTTTTTGGGTCATATTCGTTACTTACTCAAAAGTAAAAAGACGTATAATTGACATGTATACGTTTACCTATTTTTATTTGCGTGGACCACATGAAAGATAATGTCGCTTATCTATTTAATAACCACCATGTAAGTGATGGATATTTGACATCATGGCCCTTGCCTCATGAACTAATTTGGAATTTTCCACGTGATAGCCTCCAAATGTCTCTTTTTAATGTCATATAGGAAACACTATATTGACATATAATTCAGACACTACCACATGTCTATAAATCTCTTTAATGTCGCATAATTGATGCTAGTTCAATGCATAGACTAAACTTTTGATGTCTAGTTAATGCTAGTGCGATGCCCGCCTGCTAATTGGACATGTTTGTATACATGTAATATCAACTCAATGTTGAATAACCAATGTGTAATATGTTTGTAACAAAAAAAAATGGTGAATGCTAGAACATAGTTGAAGCTGGTAATTTCTTGGGAGAGAGAATATATGCAGTACCCACCCTACAAGTTTTTATTCCTTCATTTTGAAGGTGTTACACTATTTCCATGCACTTGATAAAAAAAATTATTTGAAACATTTCGGATAATTAGTAATGCACCCATTCTTGTGATATAATTTAAATCTTTTTTTATTGAAATTAGATTAAACATTCCCTAGGAAAGGGTATTATCTCTAAGAAAATAAACAAATCAACAAAGGATACTTGCACTTATGTATTTACTGCGATAGTAACTGAAATATGGAACCTTCAACACATGAAACATACTTTGAGAAAGTCCACAAATTAGTTAAATTTAGTCAAAATTTAATTACTTCTTAAACCAAATATAAGTGATTAATTTGCAAAACTTGAAAACAATTGGATCAAACATACATAAGTATGCCCTCCCAACTTTTTTTTGGCAATGGGAAGTACACTAAGTTAAATATAAGACAAGTAATTAGTTTCCTGATATTTCTAAGTTTTCTTGAAGGGGAAACAAAGGCACACTTGAACATGTCTCAAAACTTGCAACTTCTTCACTTATGTGAAAGTTTTGATTGTAAAGAATTTCTATTGTAATGTCCATCTTTTAGCAGAGTACTCCACCATTCAGTCACTAGATTGCTTGAGCTAGATAGATTGCACCCCAGATTCTAGAAGGGAAATATACACATCAATGTCTTCACTTTCTCTTGTTAGTAGGCCATTTTTTGGAATAGCTTGATTTCACAATAGTTCAATTTGTTACCAATACAAGGGTACTAAGGCCCAAAACCTATGTATTGCAGTGAAACACCCACTAATTGTTAAAATTATTTCTAGTTACAATAAGCATGAGAGTTTGTCTAAAAAACAAGAGGCAAGTTGCTTATATTTAACAAACACTCATAGCATTACAAAGTTGGACAAGTGTACTGATTTTGGGTCTTGTTCAACGATAACATATACAATTGTAAATGTTTGATTAATCTTTTATTAGAAAAACTTCATGCATGTACTTATAAAAGGAAATATGAGCACCATGTTTTATACGAAAAGCTTATAGACAAAAATCTATGGATCTTGCTTATAATCTAGATAATCAAAACTAATTACAATAAGGGAACCATAGTGAAACAAACTCTTGTTCATCAACACTTATGATACTCCTTAGTAATTGCATAAAAAAATGTCAATATGATCTATCCTAAAACAAACATGGGTGTTAATGACAAACCTAAAACCAAGAAATGTTAAAAAATAAGCACATACCATGGTTGACTAAGTCAAATTTTTTTTACATGTGTACAATTCAATACTTATATCCTTATGCAAACAATTAAAAGTTGAAGTTCAAACAATCATATAAATTTTTACAAGAAACATATAGTAGTTATTCGAAGAGAAAATGCATTCACCTTTATGTTATGCAAAACATCATGATGACATCTTTATGTTATGCAAAACATCATGATGACATAAAAAAAAAATGTTAATACAACAAACTCAATGACTCTTTACAACCCCAATGGACTATATAAGCAAGAGTGTGATCCATTTGTTTGGATTTCTCTAAGACATTACCAATTGGACACTGTTTGATCATCTACTAACTAGAATGCCCAATGTCTTTGATGGTTGATTGGGAAACCCATTTTTACATACAAATCATTTCTTCTTGCTATACCATGTTGAATGATTGCGTTTGAAATGGACTCCCCACACTCGAAGGAGAAAACTATAGTGAATACGATTGATATTATATAAACAAAGAAAGCGACTACGATTAATATTATATAAACATGTATAGCTTTAGCTTTCTTTTTATGTTACAATGTATACATATGATATGATATAGGTTTACCCACTAATGTATATTAGAATGCATACATATTATATGATATGGGGTTGGACAAAACATATGATATGGTGATTTTCTAAGTTTTCAACTTGAAACTTTAATAAGCATCATCCACTCTTAGTGACGTGGGACCGGGAGGCATGTCGATTATAATAGTCACTCAACCAATGGATCAAGGTTCTTGGATTAGGAAGACATGAATCATGGTTATTGTATTATTATCCAAATTTGTATCTTCATATTCATATCTGTAATATAAGAACCGTGTGTTTTTTTTAAGTAATTTTATTTTCAATGGATGGGGAATTACTAACTCCTATTATATAATAACATAGTACAAACTTACTTTAACATAAAAATAAATAAATAAAATTTGTATTATATAATAACATAGTACAAACCTACTTTAACACAATTTTTTTTTTTAATAAAATTTAACCTTGTATTGAACCTTTCACCTTCTTCAAATTAGAGAAATACTTTTACAAATTCACCATATTAGGATAATTTCTTTCAATATTTAAAATGAATAAACAAAATGTTAACGTGTAACATAATTGGACAAAGGGAAATGGGGTTGATTTATCTCTAAACATTTATTTTTCTAAGCATTGCCTAGTCTTTGTGCCACTCATTACATTATTGAATCACCTCCCAAATCTTTGTTAGCTTTGTTTTTCTAAGCATTGCCTAGTCTTTGTGCCACTCATTACATTATTGAATCACCTCTCGAATTTTTGTTAGCTTTGTTTAAAAAAGAATGTGTTTCATCAAAAGTTTTGTAATCTGTACTACATAAAACACAAAGATGCAACTAATTAACATTTCCCACAAACTATAAGAAATAATGCCTAGTCGAGATGGTGTGCCATGGATTTCAATCAATTTTTTTTTTTAATTTTTCCTAGAGCAACCACGACCATGAAGCATTAATATTCTTGTATGTAATGCAATTCCAAGGAATAAAATCCAACTTAATCACCATTGTTAGTGTTTTCATGTGTGCTACTTGTTATCGCCCAAGATGATTGATAAACCACAATATCATGAGGTTAGTGAACATGACTGTTTTTATATGTATTTTAAGTGTATTCTCTCATTGAGGATCACATTTTGAGGTATTTCACATTTCATGATTCATTCCTACATATTTTGAGGCATGAATCATCACTTGATGGGGTTTAGCATCATGTGCAAGCAAAAGAAGAATAACACCCTTCATGTGAGAAGGCCACTTTTCATCTAGGTAGCTTCATGCATGGTTAAAGAGCCTTCTTGGAAAAAAACAACCATCATTATAAGGGTTTTTTTAGGTCTTTATGACATGATAAAAGGATATATGCATGCAAGATGAAGAGTGATCGACCTTGAGGAGAATTACTAAGGAGAAGGTGACAAGTGGCATATGAACCCTAAAATCATGTAAATGAGTGATGTCCCACTCGCAAGATGAAGAGTGATCGACCTTGAGGAGAATTACTAAGGAGAAGGTGACAAGTGGCATATGAACCCTAAAATCATGTAAATGAGTGATGTCCCACTCAAAGAGGACATTTAGAGGGTTATCATGATACACTTCACACTATTTGAGTCATGTTTAATGTATTTGGAGGATTTAGATGAAAGAAGAAACAAACACATGCCAATTTGTGATTGATTCAAATCATAAAATAACTCCAAAGAGGGGCACCCTACTTTTAGGGTTTTATCTCCAATTTATTGTTATTTAATTCAATAGGGTTTGACATAAAAAAGTATAAATAGAGGGTTTGACATAAAAGGGTATAAATATATTTGTAGTTGAAGATTTATTGGGAGGAGAAATATATTTTCTACAATGCATATACCATTGAACTTTTGATAAATTTATAGTAGTAAAAAATGTCAAAGAGAATAATGCATTGCAATTTTTGATAATTTTGTAGTAGCAAAAAATGTCAAAGAGAATTTAAGGTAAATGATTAGGAGAAAATGTAAGAAAGATTGTTTTTAATAGAAAATTTTTCCACTTAAGAGTTGAAGGAAAATAGATGCACACCATCATATCTCTCATTATAATAATAGGCAGAGCATCATAAAGTACACTAAGCGAAGTTATAAAAATCATATCACTCACAATTTCAAAGTTGAAAACCAATGTGGAGTTAATATTTTTGTTGAGCTTGTTGAGCACATTAAACAATGCCACTTTGTACTAGTTTTCATTCATTTCATAATCCATTGTTGCATCAAAATTCACTTGCAACATATTCATCAGCAAGGATTGATTACCATATGATTTGATATGCATATGAAAAGAAAAGAAGAAAATATAAGAATTCAATGAAAACCTGATTATAAACTATTTAAGGGTCGAACTCATTGATTGTCTCATGATGTGGTACTTTTGTTACTAACTAGATCTTCTCTTGGCTTTGCGAATGCTTTATTCTCTATTGACAAGGGAAACCACGAGAAGGTGGAAGCTCATATGGTCCCTCCCCCTCTCACATCACTGTTATTCCCCCACACCCAATTTAATTATTAAACAATGCACATAAACATCATAGTGGAAAATAAGAGAAATTAAAATAAGAATTATGTATATACTAATCAAAAGTAACATAAAAGATCATCAATTATACAAATTATATGTTAATGTATTTCAATCATACAATTAATGTCTACTATAATATTTCCTCATAGTTTCTTTTGTTTTGTTTTTGTTTCAAAACTTGCATAAGAGTGACATTGCCATCTCCATCTTTATGTTTTTCTTCTCTTTATGGAAATTATTGTTGAGAACAAAAAACACGCCTATGTGCAATTTATTGAGTAAGACTAACATCTAAAAGAAAAGAAGGCCATTTATAATTCTCCTTGTTGACATTTTTTTTATAATTAAGATTTTATATTAATATGGACATAAATTACATATAAACATACATGAGAGGTTCAACAGTTTCAGTCCCATAGAGACCATGATAGTCCTTGGGGATCCATATCTAAAATAAAATAAAATAATTCATGCCCCTAAGGGGAAACCAGGTCTTAACCAATCTAAACTTGACATATTTAACCAATTTCTGTTTGACTATACTTAATGCCATCTCTAAAATCTTATATAGCATAACAAAAGAAAGACAGACATAGAACAAGATGTCATTGATCATGATGAACCTGAGGGATGGTGAGGTCCACGTTCTCTCATCCATCATCAACCTTGGAAGACTCAACTCCATCATATCTTCTGGAAGGAGGGATGAAGTTACCCCCTTGACGTTTGGCAAGTCAGGTGACTACCTCAGACACATAAGCATTCTGGGCTTCCAAATATTTTTGCCTACTCTTCAGCTGACGAAAATATTTCTCCTCGTGGAGCATTCCCATGACCACCATAGTTTTGGTGTGTCAGTACAAATCAATGGTTTTATAAAAAATCAAATTTTGGGTTTGGGTGCATTTCAAATATGGAATGAAGCTTCCAACTTGAGCCTCCACCTCATCATCATCATGGAATTCTCGAATTTGATGAACTTCTTCTTCAAGCTCAATCATTCTGGATTTATCAGCCTCTGGGACATAGTCTTCATAGAACTCGACTGCATCAATGGAAGCCTTCGCTGCATGGGAAGGATGAGCAGAGTGAGGGAAAGAAGGTCTACTTCTTCTCGGGGCCATATCTAAACAAGTAGTAGGGAGAGATAAACTGGAAACATAGATAAGAGAAATAAATTGACAACTGGGAGAGAAACCCGCATAACCAAGGAAGAACATGCTAGAGTCACTATCCTCACTGAGCCAAATCCTCACATTTATAACGAGAATGGAAATCTAATCAAATTCCATTAATGAGCTCTTCATGAGGGGGGAATTGATTTTAGATCATGGGAGCTCCTCCATCATTATGCAACGAAGGTTGATCCATGGCAGGAAGACGCTTCCTACCTCCATTGCTACTATCATCTCTGAAATTGGAGACCACGAAACCCTCATAATTGTCATGCAAGATCAAGGAAGGAATGATGTTGTTCTCGAACTTTGTCTGTGCATGATAGCCCTCCAAACCACCTTAGTGAGATGAAACTTCGACGTGAACAGGTGTGTCATCCAGAGCATCTTCAGGAGTGACAGGTGTGGGGTAAGGGTAGAAATACGCAACCATTTGTTTGCATGGGTAGGATACCTCATCGATTGTACCCCTCCTGTCGTCATGTTGTTTGACAAACACTCCATCCATGGATTTCTCCTCGTTCACATGATATGAACATAATAAATGTTTATTTATTTATTTATGAAATGTCCAATTTAGTATAGTTCATTACACATAAATTTTGTGATTAGTGTTATCCCCAATTCCTAGGGATAATTAAGGAGATGATGTATCGAGGCCCTTAGGTTGCAGACATGGAGTACCGAGAGGAAAAAGGCTAACAACGTCCACTTGCACAGACAAAGGCCCTCCTCACCAAACACATCTTAAGATCATCACGAGGGTATCCACCACATCAACTTGTTTCCATAAGACATTGGGTCTTTCTCCATGAGGTACAATCCATGTATTACAGTAAGTGTCATTTCAATATTTGAGGCATTTGAGTTTGTTGCATTTAAAACTGATTTTGATTATGTAACGCTTCCTTGGAAATTACGCTCTTTGCCCTGTTTTACCTTGGTGGTTGACATTGTGCCCTAGTAAGTGGTCACCCTTAAGGATAGGTTCTATACTAGGAGGTCCCCTTAACAAGTCATTGCATCATTCCCGACCATACTTGTCACTTTCCACTCTTCACCCGTGCATCTCCTTGTCTTTTTGGATCTTCGGATGTACTGAACCTAGAAGGGATTGTCCCTCATTTCATGGGAAGAAGGGGCTAAAGGCCTAGAGGGGAATGTAGTTGGAAAAAGATAAAAACCATAATATGAACCTTCTAGATTCTCGCCCAAAGAGGTCTCGTGGACAATGAAATGTCTCTCCTAAAAAATCAAAGACCTACAAAAACAAACACATACATATAAATGTCCCACTTGTTGAGGGATCTACACAAGTGTGGTACAAGCTAGACTATACCCCCAGGGCACTTTGTGTACCTCTCCCTTCAAGTGACATTGTGGTAATTCCCCCAAATCTAATTGATTAACCCATACGGAATACCCAATGTTTGGACCTTAATTAATTAATGGAAATAAATGGGCTTCGAAAAAGGATGCATTGAAATTGAAGGTGCAACACACCCTCTACAAAGGCACCCATAAATGAGACACTACGATCCCTTGTATGTCATAAGCCCCATGCCCAAATGTCTTGCCCCCATCCATATCATATTCTTCACATGACTTAGAGAGGGGTTCACTTGGAAAAAAATCTTTGACTTAGGGAATGATTCACCCAATAGGTCGCATTGTCAACCCTCCCATACCTAAACTTGGCAAATTGCATAGGGTCTTTGAGCACTTGCTTAGTTTGATGAGGTGGTTTTTGATGCACATGCTTACGTGGATGTTTTTTTGACTTGATTTACTTATCATGATGCATTTGAATTGAGATCCTTTAAGGGTTTATTCATTGTCTTTGCAGGACCTTGCTTGGTGGACAGTTTTGGAAAAACAAGCCTAGCTTGGGCTTCCTTGGGGCTTGAAGCCCACAGGTTGGATACCATGACCCGCACACTGGATGATGATGGTATCATTTGGAGGCTTGAGAGATACCTTGGAGGATTTATACTAACCCTTTTCTATCCCAACATTTTTCTTTTGAGGCCAAAACGTCACACTTGGAGGGATTAACATCACCCTAGGACTAGGGTTTTGGTGGTGATGATGGACACTTGGCACGTTTTGATGAAAGGAGCCCTTGAAGTGAGGAGGAGACCATTGGATTGAGTATGTATGGCCTTTGGATGCCTATCACATCTCCTTCAATCCAAATGACTTTCTCAAAGTGGCTTGACATCACCCTAGAGAGGAATGACATCATCATTTAGGGTTTCTTTTGTGCATTTTTTAAAATTTCATTTTAATTAAAGTTGTAAATGGGAAAAACAAATTGAAAAGTATCCCTTGTTTTGTGGTCTACCCTGAACTAAGTGGACAAACAATTTTTATAGGATTTGTATAGATATCAATGTCTTTTCATTTTTATCATAGCTCTCCCATTGTGAGAAAACTCCTTGGCTGAAATTTGTGCCCTTTTTGGGAAATTTTACATATCTCTCTTTGCTAGTTGTTCTTGTGATGGTTTATCTTGGCTATTGGATGAATAAGTAATGCACTATCTCTTGTGGAGGCTTATTCTTGCATTTGTGGTGTAATTTTGTTGGTTAAACATAGTTTATCTTGTTAATGCTTGGACTAGGTAAGGAATCATTGCTTTGTTATTGCTTATTTCTTGGTTACAAGGTTAATTTGATAAGCTATTGGGGAGTATAAGGGCATACAACCCCACCAAGCCTATCATAATTGTCTTGAATAATTTGTTGTACAAGGGTTACTAGGAGAAGTAAAAGGGATTACACCCTCCTAGTAGTTCCTTGCTAGTCTTGCTTGCCTTAGGGAGTAAAAGGGTTTACACCCCTAAGGAAGTGGAAAAGATAGCTCATTCATTAAATAATTCCATAACCCAATAGTTTCAAGGCACTAATCTCTTGCATTGGAGAAATAAATCATTGCATTGGTATACGTGAAATCACGAGATATAGAAATTGTTTAATTGGAATATTTTCTTGGTGCCTTAGGCTTGGTAAGGCCACTAAGGCGTCACCTTTGGCTAAGGATATCTTATTTATGTCATAACTTAAAATCTACAACCATTAGGTTTTCAACAAACACTTCATAACTTTTAAAATTTCTCATTTTCTTACCGTCAAAATTTGCTAGAAAGCTACCAAATTAATCTATTAGTTGTTGGGCTTGTTTGGGGTGGTTTACTTGCAAGTTTTGGTGGTTGGATTTTTCTGTTGTAGCACTTGTTTGATACAACCATAAGGCTACAATAATATATCTTCAATACTTGTATCTAACAACCTTTAATTATTGTTAGAGTCTTGTGTTATCATACTTGAGTTACACTAGTGATTGCTAGTTAGTCGCTTGCATATTTACTTGGACTTTTAGTGACTTGTTTAACAAATCTTTTTTTCATTTCATTGCTGATTTATATCATTATATAATGCTGCTAATTTGGATATCAATATTCACTTTATTTTCCTTTAGATTATTTGGATTGTATCTTGTCTTTTCTTGTGTCTCAAACAAGTACAACTATTCTTCGCAGGTACTCAAGCACTTGGCAACCCACGACCATTTCCGAGACTTTTTTTCAAACCATCCTCCACTTATTACTTTGACCTATAGGGGTATCACTTCCATATTCTCACTTTCCATTTCATTTCCCTCTAGGGTCACCTGGGATTCCCCCCTTGTGTTGGATTTCTCCTTCACTAAAGCGAGGGGAGGGTTTATCTAAGGTGATAGTGGGTAGACTATCCCACCATTATCACCATCCTGTGGATTGGGTCGGGATTTTCCCAACCTACAGTCTACATGATAAAAAAATAGTACCTATTGTAGTAAACATAGTGATAGGGTTAGCCTCTAGTCGATTACCACCAATAGCCTGAGTAGTAGACAAGGTGGTAGGGTTAAAATCTATTTGATCTTCATGCACCTATAATAACATTTATAATTATTATATAATCCATAACCCTAAACACGCTTGTAATTAACCATTCAAAATATTTTTCACTTATTTACCTCCACATTCATCATAGAATTTTTTTGTGCCTTGTCTTGCTTTAGTTTGACCAAGGATTGATACCCACTAGTCAAGGTGATTTTTAGATAATCTTGGGTGGGAATCTTGTTGTGGTCAATTGACTACATATCATAACATAACACGGTTAATTATGAATTAGATTTAAGTAATAGTTAAAAAAATTTAGTAACAAAACACTTTAAATTATAGTACTTACATATCTGCATTTAATTTGATGTGTTTAATTTACTAGCTTAGGTGGATAGTTATACACATCAATATTTCTACAAGTTGTTAATGCATGTGTAGCATTTAAAATTTGGAAATACTTAAATTGGTATTTACAAGTAACAACAACAACAACAATACATATATACTTGACGTAATTTGCACAGTTAAATTTGACTCAAATTTATGCAATTTTCCTTGATGCAATTTACACAATTGATGAAATTGTACTCTTGTGAGGATAACACTAGGAAGAGTGTTACATGTGGTATCAAAGCTAAGTTCAATAATCTAGGGCATTGGATCCATTTATTTAGTTTGTGCATTTTTAGTTATTAATTGTATTAAATATTTAAAAATTAAAATGAATCAAACTTGAATCGTTTCCTCATTTCAGGTAGACATGGACTCAAGAGGAAGAAGAGGTGGGGCTAGAGATCGAGGTGCAGATCCTCCATTACATTCTATACCTCTGCATTCTCCATTAATATAAGAGGATCATACACAGGAACAAGGACATGTGCCTTCTATAGAAGTGATATCCATGACGCATTCATTCCAAATGATGTCAAATGCACTAATGAACATATTAGAAATAGAAGAGGAGTTATTTCAATACACATTGAAGGATTGTAAAATCTTGTAACTATGTTCATAGAAAGTAAGAAAAAGTAAAGTTTCTATATTTTTGGGGCTCTATTGATGGCCATGTAGTTGAAACATGGTTTGAGAATATGGTAACATGCTTTGCACTAAGAGACTACACCTATAATATTAAAGTGTGTATGGGTAATTTTTAGCTAAAAGGAAGTGTGTTACTTTGATAGAGGATCGTATTGCTCTAGTTAGGGATGGATGTGTCTGAATTTAACGAGAGTTATTTGAAGAACATTTTAGAGAATGCTATCTCTCAGAGCATTGTATTGAGAGACAACTAAATGAGTTCAACTCATTAAGATAGAATGGTAAATCAATACCATAATATGAGGTAAGATTTATGGAATTGCTAAGGTATGCACCACATTTGAACACACAAAATTTGTATATGGATTGAATTATAACATGAGTTATAAGGTTAGGATATTGGTGTTGTGTACTTTGCACGAGGTAGTTTAGAGGGCCATAATACCCGAGGAAAAACTTGTGGGTGGTAGTAAGTTTAGATCACTGAGACCTTCATGTGTACAAAGATATGTATCACAACTAGTTAGTGTATCGATACCTACAATAGAATGCAAGTGTGTTCCAAGAGGGGACTTGATGAGTACCCAAAGATGATTGAAAAGGATCTAGAGGCCACCTTATAGGCCATCAATGTAGAAAACTTGACAAACACCATAGAGTAGTAAAGCTACATTTACTTAGTTTGGGAGTTAAAGTCAAACACATAAGAGGGGGTGTTGGACTTGTGGATGACTGCATTTGCAGAGGGAGTGTCCATGTGTATATAGATGAATTATCTAGGAGCAGAGTCAAACTAAAAATTTTGATATGGGTAAAGCTCACAGGATCCATGTAGCGGTGAACAACCACTAAGATGTGAATCATTCCATTGTACTAGAGACATTAGGTAAGATTAATGTTAACAAATTTTCAATATTAATAGATCTATGAGAAACAATTTTTTTTTATTTCTCATAATGCATTAGTAAGATAGAAAATGATGCATTTGATCAAGGATATTTGAACTTGTTACCCCTAAAGCTAGGGGTTTCTAAGGAGAGGATGTATTGAGGCTTGCAAGTTGAAGACATGGAGTGCTAAGAGCCAGATGAGTGGACATAGACCCTCCTCTTACCACACATCACCATTTATTGACAACAACAACGTCCACCACACCAACTTGGCCCATAGAGGACAACATGTCTTGATTCAATAGGTAACAAGTACAATCTCATGGTAAGTTTCATTTTAATAATTGAAGCATTTGAGCATATTCCATAGAACCTTTTCTTGATTATGAAAACGTTTTCTTGGAAATTATACCTTTTTCCTCATTTCACCTTGGTGGTTGACATGGTTTCCTAGTAAGTAGGTCACCCTCAGGAAAAATGTTGCTACTAGGGGTTCTCCTTGAAGGGTCATCGTACCATTCCCATCCATACTCACCACTTTCCATGCTTATTCCCCTTCGTTTCCTCATCTTTTGGGCTTTCATGCTTATTTACTCTAATAAGGGCTTGTACCTTATTTCATGGGAAGAAGGGGATAAAGGCCCAAATGTGTTGTAGTTGAAAAAAGATAAAGGCCATAAATTATCCTCTAGATGCTCACCCTAAGGTACTATTGCGAATGCACAACAACCTCCAAATTTTTCTTTTATTACCGTTTCTCAAAGACAAGAAATTGGGATCCCCTCCAAATATTCCTACTAGAACCCTCACACCCTCTCTCGTGTGCGAATGAATAAGCCTCAGTTTTCATCCCACTCTTCCCTCTTTACCATTTCCATTTTCTCTTCATATCATTTCAACTCGTCGATCCACACTTCAGTGAGTTCCCTCTTCTTATGCCAATAGTGTATTGGTGAACGCATCCTTTCATCCACCTACACATTGACGCGCCAATGATTTCTTCACCAATACATAGACCACCTTCCTTGGAACTTGGATGATGCTCTAGCGTGTTTTCGCTAAACCTCACTGACACACATCTTTATCACCAATGCAGTTCGTGTGATCAACGCCGACACATATGTAATGTTCATACGATTATCTTCGCCGCAAGCATGCATTTAACCAAATGAATTCCTCTCACCCCATTTGATACATCACATATCGACATTGTTCCTCCCTTTCTCTCTGATACACTGCATATCAGTGAGGTACGTCTCTCCCTCGTCGACAAACTACTTGTTGATAATATATCCTCTTTTTCTTAGATGCACTAACAAAAGGATGTTATCCCCTCATCAGTACTGGACGTACCAACATTGTTCTTGTTCCTCTTTCCAACACTGACCCAGTCAACAAGGCACACCTTTGTCTTGAGGCCTATCTTATCCTCCTCTTGGCTCAGATCCTTCTTGGTGTGCCATCTGACAGTCTCCCTACCTTTTTCGATGACTATGATCTCCACGCCTAAATGGATATTTCATGACTAATACCTCCCATGCTTAATATTCTTTATGTCGTGGCCCATATTGAAGTTTGTTTATGTTGCCAACAACTTTCGTCGCGCATAATATACCATCATGTTTGCTTTGCGTTTCTTGATTTTATGAATAAATATTGATTATGAAAGTGTCTTCTAGCATTAGATGGGTTAACCACAACACCTATTGGTATTGTGTTGGCTCTGAAATGTATCTTGAAGGAAAATCGGTCACCTCGGCTTCAAACCCGTGTTAAGCGCCTCAAACGTCAATTAGCCATTTTTGCGAACTTATATTTCTATTCCCGTGACATATTACCTCAATTTAAATTAATGAACTAGGATCTTATATATCACACATGACATAAAAACTGACACAATTTAATTTGGATGAAGCGACAACGAAAGAAGGATCCAAAATTTTATTTAAAAACACCTTTGAGAGAAAAATTTTGACGTTCGTCAAAATGAAATTTTCATCCCCAAAATAGGCCAACTATATTATTTTCTCCATTATGATTCCAACACAACTCGTAGAATCATAATCCGAGGTCTGAAAGTATCAAAACCATCATTGGGGGATTCTTGCCTAAACCAACCTCGTCAGTCATTACACCGATGAAATGTTTGAATGGCATGATTAGTGGGATCACATAAAGTGCCTATCTGCACTCTTCAAAGCACAAGAGATGAAATTCAAATCTGACATCGTATGAGAGAGTTATGAGCCTTGGAAATCCCCTCAAACGACAACACCATAGGTCCACATTCTTAAGTTCTCGCGTCCACAAAGCTACTTTGGGTAAAAGGTTTGTTTTATACAAGCTATTTTAAGACTTGATATATTAAATTTAAATCATTTAAGATTTAAATTATTTAAATTTGATATTTGCAAAAGAGATGAACAATAGGGGGATGACATTAGCATGTTTAAGTGATATAATCACAAATTTAAACTTAAATATTTTTTATTTTAATTAAATCTGAATTATTTAAATTTAAATTTCTTTTAAATATATCAGCATTTAAGAAGGGTTTAGAAAAACTCACAAACACAAATCACATGGAAGAGAAATTTGTAGATAACGCCAAAGCATCAAAGAGAACGCTAGTTACTTTAAGTAAGATAATTGACTAGAGATATAGTAAAAAAGGAAACCGGGTTTCATCGACAGAGTTAATTTTTTTTTCGCTGAAACTCACCATTTCACATCGACAAAGTTAAAGAGAAGTGCTTTGATGAGATCAAAACACATGAAAGAAACAACTATGATTCACATTGACAAGATTAAAAGGAAGCCCTCCATTCGATCGATGAAGTTAACTTAAAATTCTTCGAAGTCATCGACAAATTTAATGGAAAGACCGAAGAACTTAAGAAGAATGTCTCTGAATGACACCAAAAAAGTTGGCTGGAACAAATTTGGTGTTCACCGAGGGTCATGAAACGAACTTGGTCGATGATAGACCGAGGACCGTACAAAGACAAGCTCCGATGAAAAATAGAGGGGACATGATAGGACAATGACAATGGGACCAATTCCAGTGCCATACCCATGATACCAGTGCTCCAGTACTCATCGACGACCCTAAAAGGGACATCTCCGGTACTCAAAAATCTCAATGAAAGAAAGAAAGAAAAATATTTTAACGTCCACAAGGATAATAATAGCCTATGGGACAAACCGCCTTACACACCGATTTCTGCATTTCATCCATTTCCCTGTTCAACTTGATGATGAGCTCCCCAAATTTCTCCATTGTCTCCTCGTTGAATAAATTATTCCAAAAGCTAGTTGTCAAGATACTTACATAGTTGTCCCTACTATCTTTGAAGGATTCACACTCTAAAATGAAATGTTTTTCTGTTACACTTTTCCATAGGTGCAAAACATACACATGCTTTCTTCCCAAGCTTCCTTTGGTCTTTTCCAACGCCTAGTTTCACAATGGAGTTGATGGGAATTGGTTCTTAATTGGGAAATAATCATTTTGGCTCTCCAAGATATATTGGTCCCTATGTATTATTTTTTATGATGAAATTATGTGGGGTTAAACTCTTCAATATAATACTCTTTCTTTCTCCCTAGCCCTTTATCCCAAGTTCTCTTGTGGAACCTATCAATAACAAAAGCCTTTATCTCTTTATTATTCGTAGGGCACCTATTCAAGTGAATATCCCATTTACTAATCCATTTAATATTTTCCCACATCCACGTCTTCTTTCTTTTTCACAATATATCATTGAAGACGACCTTATGCCACTGACCATCTTCCATTTGCTCATTTTTTTTTAGATATCTTATGAGACACACCATAACAATTGCTTCAATAGGAGCATCCCCCATTTCACTCAACATGATATCATAAGGGACTGAACTTTTAATTGTAACTTGATTGTAATCAAGCGTTTTTTAATCTTCTCAATTTGCTTCCACTGTAAGTCAGATGTACTGCTAGCCCACACTTCACAACCATAGAGAACCACCGAGATCACTAAAATCCCAAAGAGAGTTTGCATAGTCTTCCAATCCCATAGCTCTTCCTCTCTACACCTATTTTGGAAAGCATAGAATGCTTTCCAACCTCCCAAAGTTCTTTTCTTTATGCAACCTTCCCAACTTAGATTTTTTTTGAAGTCACTTCTGAGGTATTTGTGATCTCCCACTTCTTCAAGAGTGCTTCCATCAAAGTATAACTTATGTTGATTATGTTTTCTTTTGCTAGAGAAAACTACCACTTTCGTCTTTCTAGTATTGACTTGCATCCCCACTGTTTTACAAAATTGCTCAAGGGAAATTAACTATTCTTGCAACCCAAGAACATATTTGGCAATCAAAATAAGGTCATCCACACACAAAAGAATCCTTATCACAAACTTGCCCAAAAGAGCACCATAACCCTCATGTAAGTTTCACTACTCTTCAAGTTTGTCTATGTATAAACCAAAAAGGGTAGGGGACAATGGGCACCCTTGCTTGACCCTGATATCACTCCTAAAAATTTCGGAGGTACCAGTTGACGTTCTGATTTTGACTTTAACCTCCTCATATATCTTATGGACAACTGTTGTAAGATGCATAGGAACCCCAAGTTCCTCCATTCTAAGCCAAACCTTATCTCTAGGGACCGTGTCAAAATATTTTTTGAAATCAACAAAGAAACAAAAGGCTTCCTCTTTTTTCTTCCACACTTTTTAAATGATGTGCCTTAGAGTTATACTGTGATCAGTGATTGAGTGTTTAGGTCTAAGACCTGCTCGCCCTTTAGCATGCTTATATCCTTCTTCTGCCCACTTGTTGATTCTATTTTCTAGCATACTTGTGAATAACTTTGCAAACAAGGGGTTTACAATCATGGTCCTATAGTTGGAGGGATTGTTGACATCCCCACTCTTGAAAAACGATATTGCTAGGCTCGTTGTCCAATCTGTAAGGAATCCCTGCTGAATGATGTTGTTGAAAATTTTCATAATGTGAGGTGCAAGAGTTTTTGAACCCCACTTTAGATATTTTGCTTGGAGTTGAACTAAATATTTTTCTTTTCCAACACCCAACTTTTTGATACCCACCTCAATCTCTTGCACTGTGAAGAGATTAGTAGTAGTGTTGACCAAGGGAGGGGGGTCAACCTTAGGATATTTCTCATAAATTTGCTTTGCATAATCAAACCATTGATAAGATGTGATATTATTTTCCGTTTGTTTCTTTCTCGTTTGAAGTTCTTTCCAAAATAACTTAGGGTTATTTTTCCCCAAGAAGATTGGTTCCTCCCTTCTTGAGACCATGAAATCAACTTTTTTCTTTCTTATAATTTTCTTGTAGGCTTGTATATTTATTTTTTTCTGGCTTGACTCTTTCAAGTTTTTCTTTGTTGCTTTGCATTCCTCATCAATCCAAGCATTAACCAGAAATCATTTTTTTTTTTTTTTTTTTCAGATTTCCTAATTTTTGCTCTTTTGCATTCTGTAAGTGCGCTTTTAATTAAATTTGTTAACTCATGACTATGGAGGCCCTGGGATGAAATTTTCTCTTTGTTAAACAACATCTCTAGCGCTATCTTGAAGGTGTTACAATTTTTTTGAGTCAAAATAATTCTTCCCTTTGAAGGAGGTTGTTGAATGCACTGATATGTTGTCCCACGCTGCTGCTGTTCAACCCAAGTGAAACTTAAATAGATTGGTCTATGATAGGATTTCAACTCCCATATTTGTTTACCAATAAAACTTCCTCCATTTTCTCACACAAGACATGTGAGCAAATTTCATAGTCTACTACACTTTCTACATTGTAGGTATTGCAGGTGAAATTACTAGAATTTGCCCATCTAGCCAACCCATTACAAATGATTAAGACAAATGCCCCACATAGAGTAAGAAACTGCTCCCCAAAAAGGTTGCAGCTTTTTTTGTCCTCTGAAAATCTTGTCCATTGATGATTTTTTTCTTCTGTAAGCCAAATGGGATTGCAGTCTTCCTTACAACGAAGAATACTAGCTTGTTCACTTGTTGTCCTAGCATTGAAATCATCCACTATAAAGACTTCACTTAGTTGAGAGTATAATGCAATATCGTTTTTTTTTTTATGTAAAGGGCTCTTTGTGGTCAATCCCCCTACCTTTGTAAGTTTTTGAAACTTGTGGGGTAAAATAGCATGCTGCAATTCTGATGATGTTCCCATTTTCTGATATTTTAAACCAAATGAATTGTTTATTTGAGTCTTCTCTTTCTAATTAAATGAGACGACCTTTTTTTTTCCTCACTAAGAGTGTTAATAAAAACATGAACACCACTGCGTGTAGACCAACCACGATGAATGAGTGATGGACTAAGCTTCCACAGAGTGGGTAAGGGAATGGGGGTTGAAAGTTGGAAATAAAGGCTAAGTGTTGGGCCTAGGGGATAATTTAGGGGGCTTACCTCTAGAAAGGGATAATAATTTATTATTATTATTTCTTTAAAACTAAGGTGGAAAATTTTGAGTGTTGTCCTAAGTTCCTAGAGAGGAACGCATGTTGATGGAGCGCATGCAGCTTCATGGGCGACATGTGTCGTCCCGGGCACATGTAGTTAAAAGTTGCAGAAGTCAGCCATGGGGGGGTTCGCTCCTCATTCTGTCACCCTCTGCCTGAGTTCACGAGGGATCTGGGGCATCTGAACCATTTTTCTTATGCGTCTGCCTCTACATACACGTGCACAGTGAAGGAAACCCTCACGGGAAGATTGTTCGCTATCCATTTTCTATTCTCTGTGAATTTTGTTGAGCTCTGGGATCAACCTTTGCATAACCTCACGCATCTCTGAAAACAAAAAACCATGAAACCAACTTGTGTTGTTTTATTGAGAAGACAAAACATCCTGGATATAGCCCGAACTATGTTGTGTCTTAGTGTGGTCTGTTGACGTTTTTGGATGTCCATACCCAAATTATTGTTGTTGTTGTCACCCGTGAGTTAACCAAATTTCTATTGTTGTTGTCACCCGTGAGTTAACCAAATTTCTATTGTTGTTGTTGTTATCCTCACCTTGCGAGAATTGAAGTGGAAGTTGGTGGAAGAGTCGGGTGGTTAGGCCCGTGGTTGAAGAGGCAAGCTGTCAGGCCTGTGAGAAGCTATTTCCCAGGTGAAGGGTCTGTTGGGAAGTGGTTTTCTCCCAGAGAGAGTCCATCACCAACTACGAAGCTCTAAGACTTCCTGATCCGGCCTTTTGCCGAGGCCCAGAGAGGGAGATGAAGCACTGATGGACTGTGCTTCTGAAGGTGTATACTCCCAGGCGGAACAGACATGTGGGGAATGAGAGTCCGTGAGTAGTGGGTGTAAGAAGACATCCTGGGAAGAATCCTTCTGGTTATTCTGTGCAGTTTTCCCTGTAACCTCAGCCTAGACTAGGATTCCTTTCCTTGGGTGGAGCTTAGTCCCAACTCGGAGGTGACCCACTGCTGAGCATGATGATCAGCGTGGTCTAAGGCTGCGAGGTTCGTGGAAGGCCTGCACGTGGTTGGTGGAATTACGCCAGTAATAAAAGATAAATGTTAATTTTGTACTTAATTTATAAGTATATGCATGTCTGTGATTCTTGCAATATTATCATGTAGTCCATTGTAATCATGAATTACTGTTAATCCCATCAAACCTGCATGTTAGTTGTAATTATGTGATTACTCTGTTTGGTTTAGTTAAATGTGTGTAATATGACTTAATTCATGTTATATATATAAGTATGAGAATGTTGTTTCCGCACAGTAGCGTATGCCCGGTCATGGGGTTGATGGTCGGGGACGTTACAGTATGGTATCAGAGCGAAGGTTTCAACGCTGAGCCTGAGTGGGCTGGATAAGTGGTCATTGGACCCAAAGTTTCAGGTTGAAATTGTGTTTGGAAGAACCAATTTTCGAACCTTAGAACGTTCTTGAGTGCCAAGAAGATACTTGGTCATGTTACAAAGCTCAGGAGGTGTAGCGGTATTATTAAACCGTAGTCGACGTGGTATTTGGACACCAAGAGAGAGAGCTCAACACTTGAGGTGTTGGAGCCGTAGGATCTATTTGGAAGCAAAGGAAACCCTTACGGTCGTCAGATCTGGAGAAGGTGCAGGAAGGTTATCCTGGAAACCTTTCGGAATTTCGACAATCGGGGGAAATGAGATGTGTTGATGCATGAACTCTCGATGCCCGAAACCCCAAAATCCCAAGGAATATCTACACCGTAGATCTTAGGAAAATAACTTGACCGTTGTACCAAGCAGAGGAGTAAATTGCAATTTCAGAATTTTGGCAATTGGGAGAAGTGGGAAGTGTTAATGCACAAACTCCCGAAACCCGAAGTCCCGAAAAGAAAAGTGAACGCGGTAGGACTTGATGACGTCGTCGAAGGTGACGTGGACCCTCCTAAGCATGCCACGTGCCACCGTTTAATCAATGACAGTTGTATTACATGGGCCCGGAGGGTAAAGTAAATCGAAATTTCGGATGTTGAAAGATTGGGAAGAAGTAAGTGTGGGGACTCCCGAGGCCCGAAGTCCCGAGGTCCCAAGATCCGAAGTTCCGAAGTCACGAAGTCTGAGGTCCCGAAGTCCCAAATTTTTTTAGGACAGAGAGACCACAGTGGTTTTCAGCCATTGTTTGTTGTGTAGACGTGGACCGTTGATCCACCCATTTTCACGAGTTCGGTAATCGGAAACTCGAGAGAAAGTCTAGTGTGTGCCTTGAAATATCTGATGGCTGAAATCCTGAGTAGCACCTAGTGTTCTAACGTTTGGTCACGACCCGTGATCTCATGGGTTGGGGACTAAGGAAGAGGGGGCTATCGCCCGAAAGTTACAAAGCCGAGCAGAGCTCAAAAGATTCATGAAATCGAAACATTTTCTTATTCGCGTTGGTTTATGAATGTTGTAGCTTTATTAAGGGTTTAAAGCCTGACAAATTTCTGTTGACTGCACGTTGTGTGTGCAGAGTTCAACGAGTGTCGGGACAGTCGCAAATCGACGTCGAGTATAGAAATGGAAGAGGCGTGGATTGCTTCCAATTCAGAGAACAAAAGAGAAGGAAGGGATGTCAACTTGAGAGTTGAAGGATCGAACTCCAATGGGCACGGAAGAGAATTGGATAAGGAAGGGCATATGATTAAAATCATTGAAAGATTGCAGAAAGATGCCCAGGCTCGCCGAGCCGATAGCCAAAATCTCATGAGGGTCAGGGATCAGCAGGGTGAATTCAACTTAAAGATGTTGAAGAGCCTGGAAAGAATAGAAAGGAAATTGGAAAAGGAGAGTGACACAATGTAGCTTTATTAAGGGTTTAAAGCTCCATTACCTCGGTTGATCGCATCGCCAGTGTGCGAAAGTTCAACGAGTGTGACAAATGAACGACGCCGAAAGTATAGAAAATGGAAGAGGCGCGGATTGCTTCCAATTGTGAGAATCAAAGAGAAGGAAGGGATGTCAACTTGAGAAATTGAAGGATCGAACTCCAATGGGTACCTTAAGAGAATTGGATAAGGAAGGGCATATGATTAAAATCATTGAAAGATCACAGAAAGATGCCCGTACCGCCAAGTCGATAGCCAAAACTTCATGAGGGTCGTGATCGCCAGGTGAATTCAAATCCAAAGATGTTGAAGAGCCCTGAAAGCACAGGAAAGGAAATTGAAAAGGAGAGTGACACAAGAAAAACATGGAGTCGCAGGACCCCTGAGAGAAAAATAAGATCGAGGAGTGGTAGCAGAGATTGTCGTCGCTTCCCAAATCATTCTTGTAAATAAGCACACAGTAGTTCAAACCCATCCCCTACCAGAAAACATCGAAGATATGAAGTGAATGAATTGAAATGGGAGATGAACAAGATTAAGCCTCCTATGTTTGATGGAGAACATAAGAAGGAGTAAGATGTCGAAACATGGTTGCTTGGCATGAGGAAATATTTCCAACTGCAGAATTATTCCTCTTATGCAGAAGGAAGAATTGTGATGTATCAACTAAAAGGAAAATCATCCATGTGGTGGGATCAGCTTGTGCAGGTGCAACACATTAGAGAGAAAGATATCACTTGGAAGGAATTCAAGAGGTATTTCGAGAGGAAATATCTGACTAAAAGATACTATGACAGAAAGATGAAGGAGTTCTTCGAACTCAAGCTGGGCAGCATGACCATTGATGAATACGAACGAAGGTTTTTGGAATTACTGAAGTATGTTCCATTCATCAAAGATGAGGCTGTCAAGATTCAGAGGTATCTGAGTGGACTGCGACCTCCCATTGGTGAAAAGATTCAGTATGATGATCCTAAGACTATGGAAGAAACAATAAGAAGAGTGAAATGCTTATATGAACAACAAAGAGAAAATCCTACATTTCGGAAGGTTTGGGATGACCAGAAGAAGTTTAAGAAAGAACAGAGGCAGAAGGGAAACAAACCTCCCTTTTTCAGAAATAGTCCTCAAGGACAACCATCATTTAGAGAGCCGAGAATGGCTGAAGTGGGGAAACAAAGGCCGAGACAGACGCCCATTCAGTGTTGGGGTTGTAAAGAGAACCACAAGTACAGAGATTGTCCCCATAAAAATGGCAAAGCAAGAGTTGTCCATAATGTTCAACAAGCTAAAACAGTGGAGGACATGGGCAGTAGATTTCCAAGGATCTATGCGGCCCTGGACAACAAGCAAGCTGAATTTCAGTCGCACGTGATTGAAGTGAAAGGTATGATTAACAATCAACCGTTTATTATTTTAATTGATTCAGGGGATAGCCATACTTATGTAGATCCTAGGGTGGTGGAAAGTTTGCATTTCTCAAGAAGCAAACATGAAAAGTCTTGGTTAGTGCAGTTGGCTACAAGAACCAAGAGGAAAGCCACTGAGTTGGTTAAGTCCTATCCTATGGACACGAAGGGATTGAGCACGAAGGCTAAATTGAATATTATGCCTTTAGGCTCTCATGACTGTTTAATTGGGATGGATTGGTTGGACCAGCACCATTCCCTCTTGGACTTTCATAACAAGGAATTTACTTTCCTGGATGAGCAGGGGAATCGGAAAACAGTCCAAGGAATTTCCAGAGTTGTGGTTGTTAGAGAAATCTCAACAATGCAACTGAAAAAGTGCTACAAGAAAGGCTATCAATTGTTTGCAGCCTGTGTGGAGGAAGCATCCAGAGATGAAGTCTCAAAGATTGGAGACCATGTGGTACTAACAGAGTTTGAAGACGTATTTTAGGAGGTACCCATACTACCTCCGAAGAGAGATATCGATTTCTTTATAAATTTGATGCCTGGAGCAGCTCCAGTGTCAAAAGCTCCTTATAGAATGAGTACGCCAGAGCTGAAAGACTTGCAATTGTAGCTTGAAGAGATTCTAAAGAAGGGGTACATTCGCCCAAAAGTGTCACCTTGGGGTGCCCTGGTCCTGTTCGTGAATAAGAAGGATGGGACGTTGAGGTTGTGCATTGATTTTAGACAGTTGAACAAAGTAACTGTCAAGAACAAGTATCCTCTGTCGAGGATCGACGATCTTTTCGATCAATTGAAAAGTGTGAAAATATTTTTGAAGATAGATCTCAGATCAGGATATCACCAGGTAAGAATAAAGGATGAAGACATCAACAACACTTCCTTTAGAACAAGGTATGGTCATTACAAGTTCACAGTGGTACCGTTTGGGCTGTCGAACGCACCTGTTGTTTTTATGTGCTTGATTAATGGTGTATTCAGGGACTATCTAGACAAGTTTGTCATAGTCTTCCGAGATGAAATTATGGTGTATTCCAAGTTAGAGGAAGAGCATGAACAACACCTGAGGATGGTGCTGCAAGTGTTGAGAGAACACCAATTGTATGCCAAGTTAAGCAAATGCTCGTTTTATCAAAGGAAGATCCATTACTTGGGGCACATTATTTCAGAAGAAGGGATCGTCGTGGATCCTGAGAAGGTTGAGGCCATTAGAGAATGGTTAGTGCCAAGGAATGTGGCTTAAGTTAGATCCTTTATGGGTCTAGTGGGCTATTACAGAAGGTTTATCACAAGGTTCTCAAAGATAGCTCACCCTATCACTTCCTTGCAAAGGAAGGAAAAAAAAATTCAGTGGACTGAAGAGTGTGAGAAAAGTTTCCAGCGATTGAATCAGTTGTTAACCAGCGCTCCAATCTTGAGGATTGCAGATCCAAATGTGGATTTCATGGTGTGCACAGATGCGTGTAAAGAAGGGTTGGGAGGAGTTCTCAGTCATAATGGATTCATAATCTGTTATGAGTCCAGGAAGCTGAAAGAACACGAAAAGAATTATGCCACTCACGATTTGGAGTTGGCAGCAATCGTTCACGCTCTGAGAAAATGGAGACATT
>SNQJ01S0010773.1:41939-74766 GCA_010110895.2 Picea sitchensis | reverse complement strand
TAAATCAATGTCTAGGTCAACAAAGCTACTATGGACCTTGGTCGTTTATGCCAATTTCTTGATTATTGAGAGGAGCCTTATGTACAATAAGTTGTGTACCATGAGATCCTTCTCCCACCATATCACCAACTACTATTACAATAGTCTATACAAGGGTTTGACCAACATAGAAGCCAATTAGGGAGGTCGACAGCCGCAAGAAAGTAGGGAGTAGTGCTAGAGTTGACAACATGGTTGCCAGCTCGAATTTCAACTTTCACTAATTGGTGATAAAGTTCCATGCATCCCCTTAGTGATCTCAAAAGAAGCACCATCCCAAAATGATGAGAAACATGGGTGAGATTCACCATTGATTGTTGAGCCCCATGATGTCTTGGAGTGTCCCCCAAAGCCGAATGATGACAATTTCCCCCCTCCTTCGTAGAGGTGTCTTTGGATGTTGAAAAGTGAGGACAACAATGATGCAAAACGTCCATAATTTCAACTTGATCAATTAAGATAGATTTTTGTGCAACAATGTTTAAGTGTCTAACCTAAAATTAACAAAATCTTTAAGCATTCAAACAAATAAGGACAAAGATATGAGTATAGGATTGTAAAAGTTTTATTATATCATAAGAACCATTACATCAAATATAAATAGAGTCGACAATATATTGAGCTAGTCAAAGCAGAGCAAACAATCAACAAAATATTTATTGATTATCTCAACACTAAAAAGAACACAGTTTTATTAGTGAGTATACTAATAATACCTAAGTCAACAAAATGGGCACCATCTTAGTCCTTAGCAATGGGATATATCGTAGTATTGACAATTACCAATGGTTTACTTGCCCATTCAACCACCCCACTATCTTGGCATTTACCTTAATCCATGAACTCAATTGCTCTCGTGTCAACTTGGTGTGCATTGTTGAAGCTCATTCATTTGACACTCATCTCAAACAATCTCACAATTGGTGATTTGCCAAGTTTCAATCCCAATGTTTGATTCCTTACACCCATCTCAAGTTCACACTAATCTTGTTTGTCAATAATCATCCTTTCATTGAAGAGTTCACAACCGTTTGACCTATGTCACAATATTTCAGACATATATTTCATCAATCAATAACTATTAGTGTGTTGCTTCCAATAATGATACTCGGGGTTCCAAAAAAGTGCAATAACACTTTGATTATCACAATTTATTATCGTTAATTCTCTCTCTTCGAGACTCAATTCACCAAGCAACTTTCAAAGTCAAATTTCTTCAAAAGTTTGTGTCCTAACCATGTACTCAACCATAGTGCTCAACAATGCCACTGAGGATTGTATTTTGTTGCACCAACTAACCACACCTCTATTCAACTTGCAGATATATCTAGTAGTCAACTTCCCTTTATTAATACCTCCAACTTAATTAACAACACTAAAAAAAATTCAATACGTTATTATGAGCTTAATCGTGATAATAACATAGTCCTAACCCCTTTAATCCTCGTGGGTGTCAAAGAATCTACTTCGCTACAATGCAATATTCTAGTCAAAGATTCAACATGAGTACTCTAACCACTCCCACAACATGTACAATGCGAGGCTTCGTGAAAATCATGGAATATATTAGGTGTCAAACTCAACTCCAATAAAAACCTCACTTATCATGTGAATCCCATCCTTACACTTTAATTTCATCCGTCTCAACTAATTATGATTCATGTCAATGTGCATTGACATAGGATTACACTCCAACACATTTTAACTTCTGTAGGACTCCTCTCTTCTCTTGACTAGTAGATTTTTATTTTCTCCCCATATTTAGACACGGCGGGCTCCCAAAAGGACCCATCATAGAACAATTTCAACATCATTTTTTTAGAACTTTTGCATGCTTGGAAGTCCATTTTGAAAATAGAAAAGAGGATATTCAAATCGCATTACACTTTGCTAGTAAAAATACTTTTCGATGTGAATCCCACACCTTAAAGTTACGAGTAGATGATATTATTGCCTTCATATTTCATGGTGGAGAGGGGATCTTTACTTGACCTTGATGTCTACTCCACCTTCATGGAAAGCAATGCATAATGGATTTACTATTTTAGTTACATTATAGCTAGTATAAGGCATCAACCCAAAATTCACTATGAACCATTCTAACTTTTTATATTTTTATATACATACTCTTCCCTTTCCACCTTGAAATGACACCTATAGTGACACGGCATAGGCAACCTCCCTTTGATCTCATCTTGTTAAATTGGGATTATTTCTTTGGTTTCCAGTTGACGTTGTGATAAGTTTTGGATTCCTTTTTGCAACAAAGCAAATGATAGATGTTTTGCATTTGAAATGTTAGCAATATTTTATTTTGGAGGGAATACACAAAGTTTTGCAACAACCTAACATAGAAAATTTGGGTGGTATAGATAGCCCCAGGTTCCCTCATCATCATTATCTCTTCTCGTGTTTCTCTTTGCCTTAGCATCATAGTTTGGTTTTCAAGTGTCACAAAGTGTGGTTTGGCCTATGATTGTTTCTTGTACAAATGTTTGGTTTCGTTTCGTCCAATACACAATTGCTAATCTATTCCCTTGTGTAATTACATGTAGGACATGCAACACTTGTTTATGCTTGTTGTTAGTCTTAGTTTCCATGTTATAAGGTTGCTACTTCTTTTACGAGGGTATGGGGCATAATATCCAAAAGGAGTTTCCGTATCACAATCTAAAGTTTCTCAAGAAATCACACCCTCCATGGATCCTTTCATAATCTAAACCATTATACCAGTGTCTCTTTGTATGAAAAATTGTGGCCAAACCCTCTAATATTATTAAACACCATAACCACTTGCTTATGACATTTATAACCATACAATAATGTTAACTTTGACCCCCTTCTTGGGTTCAATGATCTTTACATTCACTCACTATTGTGAAAATATGAAGTATGTTTGTTGGTTTCCTTTCTCACAATATATTATCCATTCTAAGGTAGATCCCACTCGACACATTTGAAGTAACTAAGATTGTGATGATGTGCATACTTGTTCCCCCACAATGGTTGATTCTCACTTACATGCCTTGAAAGATTGCATATTCTTAAGAACCTAACTTTGGTTTACAACCCAAACAATTAAAAGGGAGATGATAGTTAGCATTCTTATGTGAACATTTTACACTAAGATAGGTTTTTGATTCAAGTCTTGGCAAGGTTGAGTCAAATACAATTAAATTCACTTTGATGATCATAGTTATTTGGTTCTTGCACTTGATTTCATTGACTAATTACATTGGATTATATTTTTTGTGTTTTTTCCATGTTTTAATGTAGGTAGAGTTTGCATACAACAATTTTGTAAATAGGTTAATGGAATGTCAAGCATTTCAAGTGTTATATGGACATAATCTTATTAGGGTTGTGGATTCAGTTGAATTACCAATAGAGATTAAAAGAAGCCACAATGTTGAAGCTTTTGCAAAATAAATGAGAGAAGTTAATGCATAGGTATAAATCATATTTAAACATGGGGACAAAGAATATAAGAAGTGTTTATATATGCACCAAATAAATATTTGAATTTGGTAATGAAGTTATGACACATATATAAAAGGAGTGTTATCTCACAAGAATATATACTAAATTGAATGTAGGAAAATTTTGGTTGTGTGAAACTAAAAAGAAGTTTAGAAAGAACACACACNAAACAAATGAGAGAAGTTAATGCATAGGTATAAATCATATTTAAACATGGGGACAAAGAATATAAGAAGTGTTTATATACGCACCAAATAAATATTTGAATTTGGTAATGAAGTTATGACACATATATAAAAGGAGTGTTATCTCACAAGAATATATACTAAATTGAATGTAGGAAAATTTTGGTTGTGTGAAACTAAAAAGAAGTTTAGAAAGAACACACACACAGTAGAATTGCATGAAGAATTTAGCATATCAGTGCCACTCAATGGGATTATATAGGTGGACATCTGTGGCCACCCATCTCTTCCACTGACTCAACATGATTCTCCATCTTGGCAGTTTTTTTATCTACAATTTTTTAGATCCTAAACTTTCGAGGACGTTTTGAGGCCTTAAACAATATTTTTGGCCATTTTAGGGCCCGAGGTTTCCATGGCATGCCTAGGTCTACCAAAAATTGTACTTCTCAATTATATATTTCAAACAAGCTATTTTGCACCCAAAATGGAGATTGTATGCAAAATTTGTGCCCTCGGAAAGTTGATGCATTAACTAGCCACCTCGAGGCCCACAATTCTTTTCATGCTTTGTCTCCTAGGGTTAAGGTTTTGGATCTTTCAGGTTTAGTACTTTTCAGCCTCTTGTAATTCCTACTTGTGAATGAATGTCGCTGACATCTCTCTCTTAAGAGATAACTACCACCATTCTAGCTAGTTTGTATTGCTTTGCATTTCACAGTCTTTTCCTATTTCATTTATTAATAAAATTTCACTCCCATTGTATTATTGTGCTCCTTGCAATATTTTCTGCGTATTTGTTTCCATTCATATTCTGATCCAGGAGGATCTCGGTGGCCATCCACCTTTTCCACTAAATCAACATTTCAAGCATATGGTTTTGATAAACCATGATATTCGCCCTTTTGATGGGGAATGGAATGTAATGTCATCTTCATTTGTTAATTACAGACATCATGTAACGATTTCCTAGTGGTCTTATGTACATGCCTACAACATAGAATTAATGCACCAGATCCCATTAGAAATCCGTAGTTAAGCGTGCTTGGGCTAGAGTAGTACTCAGATGGGTGACCACCCGAGAAGTATTAGTATTTTACATGCCTATGGCATTTTATAAACTTAGACTAATGTATCCCACATGCATCATGGGAATTGTTCTCCTCTCACTCTCATATATAATTGAGGTGAAGGAGGCCCTTTAAGCAGGCAATGGAGTGTGATATAAATCTTGTTGCGAATGAAGCGTAGACAACTTCTCTTTCTTTTCAGAGATAAGCTACCCCATTATGCTAGTTTGTGTTCTACAATGTTTTTCTATCTTATTCATTAATAGAAGTTGGGTTTCACTGTATTTTCGTATTCTCTGATATATTTTTGTTTTTGTCTCGTTTTGTTCTGAGCATAATCTAGATCATATTCCTCCTTTTCATTTCATTCTCTATACAATCTAGATCAATGCTATCATAGTGATTTTCTCTTTGTTGTTTCTCAATGCATGTCTCTGACGAGATCAAGGTATGGAGAGTTGGGTCTCGTACTAATTTTTCTAGGGGAGGACCACTCTCGTCGGCCCAAGCAACCTCCCATGGTGGATGAAAAGAGAGATGATGGAGAAGGAGATCCTATCAAGTTGTTGCTCGAGGAAGCTCTTACATGACAAAGGAATGAGATGATCGAAATTTTTTCCTAGATCATTCGACGAATGCCAATGGATGCCGAGACATATTCAACAAGCAAACATTTTGGAGGTGAGACACCCTTCAAGGTACAAGTTAACTTTGGCATTCCTTTATTTGAAGGAAAGATAGATGCAGATGCTTTGGAGAAATGGTTAAATCTATTAGATGGTTATTACTCTGTTAAAAAAAATTCAGACATCGAAAATATCACTTTTTCACTCCTTAAGGCCCTTCCCCATGTCAAAGATTGGTGGGAAAGTTACTAGGAGAGACATGATGGAGATGAATCTACAACATTTAGGACATATCCCACTTGGGTGGCTTTTGTTGATTCCTTCAAGGAGGGATTCTACCTTGTTGGAAACTATGATGACTAGTACATGAAATGGACAACTCTACATCGAGAGAGAGACCAAATAGTGCCAGAGTACATCGATATCTTCCATACCTTGTGCTCAATGTTGGGTATCAAAGACTCCAAGCACCACCTGGTCTTGAAGTACTGCAATGGCCTGCATAGGTACATCCAAACATAGATGGATTTCTTGGATATCTTCTCATTGGGAGCTTCTTATCGATATGCTATCAAAATCGAGTAGAAATTTAAGCAGAGGAATAAGCGAGAGTTTGGATTTGCAAATCCATCGCAATAGAAGCATTGTAAAGGTGTCCCAAACTCACAGAACAAAGGAAAGAACAAGGATAGTGAACCTCGAGACAACCAATTCAAGATACAAGCAAAGAAGGGTAACATGAAGTCAAAGAAGGACACTAGAAAGTGGTGTGGGTTCCACAAAATTCCCTAGCATAACGCTAATGAATGTTGCTTGAAACAATCATTGTTGGTCGAGACAAAATAAAAAGAATCAGACTGTAGCTCAAAATCTTATTGAAAGAAGGATAAGGTAAAATATATCTTTGATGCAAAACCAAATGCTACCATTGAAAATGCAAAGATCCAACCATGAGAGTCAGAGGAGCCTAAAGAGGGGGAGCGCCTCTTCCATTCCCAGATGTGGGTGAAGGGGATTCCACTACATTTCATTGTTGATAATGGTATCCAAAATAACCTGATCTCGATCAAGGTTATCAAGATATTGAAGTTACTGAAAATTCCACACCCCAAACTTTACACCATTAGTTAGTTGAGACAGGGACGAGACCTCTATGTCATCCAACAATGTCGTATATCCTGCAACATTGAGCCCTATAAAGATGAGGTATTGTGTGATGGTGTCCCACTTGAACTTTGTGATGTTCTTTTAGGAAAACCATATATGTGGAAAAACCATCGTGTTTATGAGTCCAAGCCTCATAATGTCATGGTTACTTTGGGAGGAAAGTTATATACCATAGGTAGTCTTGACTACTACAAATTCCTTGCTCTCGACAAAGCAGTGTTGAAAGGTAATCTATTAGACTATAAAATTCTTCCTCTTCATGGTTTAGTTGGAAGGTGAGCATAAGGTCACTGCAACTTCCACCATCTCAGCATGGGGCCTCTCTACACAATAGAAGTAGGTGGACAATATTGTGGAGGAATACAAAGATATCTTCGCTTCACTTTTGGGGGTGCCTCTGCACCGCTATGTCAAACATTCAATTGAATTGATACCTAGTGCTCCTTTACCTAATTCCCCAATATACAGACACTCTCTTCTTGAGAATGAGGAAATAAAACATCAAATTCATGAACTCATCCATAAAGGCCACATTCGACCAAGATCCTTGCATTGTGGGACACCAATTGTATTGGTGTAGAAGAAGTATAGGACGTGGTGACTTTGTATTAGTTACAAATCCCTAAACAAAATCATTGTTAAGAATCGATACTTGATCCCCCAGATTGATGTTCTTTTTGATCAACTTAAGGGTGCCAATTTCTTTAGTAATATTGATATGAATTTAGGCTACCACTAGGTCACAATTGAACAAACTAATGTATGGAAGACCACCTTCAATTCTAAAGAAGGTCATGCCTTTTGGCTTGACTATTTCTCTGAAAATGTCCATGAGGATGATGGATGATATCTTGAATCTGTTCACAAACTCTTTTGTGGTCATATATTTGGATGACATCCTCATCTTCAATATAACTTGGTTATAACATTTGCAACACATTCAACATATATTGATCACTCTATGACAAGACAAGTTATATGCCAACCTGGAGAAATGCTCATTTGGCATGCAAAGAACTCAATATCCAAGCTACATCATGGATGAACATGGGGTGCATGTGGACCTAGCCAAGATCCAAGTCATTCATGATTGGCCAACTTCGATAACTCTAACAGATCTCCATAGCTTCTTAAGCCTTTCCAACTTCTACCGTAGGTTCGTGTTGGGGTTATCTCATATCGCTTGGTCCTTAAGCCAAGTGACCAAGGGTGGAGCCAAAGCCAATTTTTCCTGGTCCGAGTTGCAATAGAAAGCATTCGAGGATATGAAACACAACTTTTTCGCGTCACTAGTCCTCACTCTACCAGACCTACAACAACCATTTGAAATTGAGACAAATGCCTCCAACTATGATATTGGTGTAGTCCCCACTTAGCATGGACATATGGTGGAATATCACAACAATAGATTCTATGATATTGTTCGTAGGTATCCCACCTATGACAAGGAGTTGTACTCCATTGTGCAAGCATGTCGACAATGGAAGAATTATATACCGGTAAAGGAAATGATCATCCACATTGATCACAATCCTTTGCAATTCATGCAAACAAAAGAAAAGTTATAGAATGACCGCCATCAGAAGTGGTCCACGTACTTGCAACAATTCCACTTGAACATTAAGTACATGAAGGGAAACACAAATTGTGTTGTAGACTACCTCAGCCATCCCCTAATTGTGGTGCTAGCCATATTTCTTAACTCCTATGGGAATGAGGCCTCTAGGTGGCCCCAATTATATGAAAACAACTCTAACTTCACTACAACACATTAGACATTGGGCACAAGTAAACAATTTCCAGAATTTCACCTCCAAGATGCACTTTTGTGCTATTTGGTCCATCTTTATGTTCCTTCAAGCAAGCGTGAAAAGTTATTTTGGGAGGCACATTATAGTCGAGTGGAAGGGACTCTAGTGTGGAGAATATAATAGCAATAATTCAAAATATTTCTCCAATCTAAAACTATGATAGCACGTCAACATGTATATTAGATCATGTCCCACCCGTGCCATTGCTAAAGTTGCCATTAAGAAGAAGGGTTTGTACACTCCTCTACCTACCCTCGACAAGCCCTAGAAGTTAGTCTCCATGGATTGGATGTTAGGTTTTCCCTCCACCAAGCATGGTAACAATTGTGTCTTTGTGGTTGTCGATCAGTTCTCTAAGATGGCCATGTTGGCATTGTGTAAGAAGAGTATCACAACCAAAGCCAATACTAAGCTCTTCTTTGAGTGTGTTTGGGTTCATTTTGGGCTACCACAGACCATGATTTCAGATAGGGATAGTAGGTTCCTCAATACCTTCTAGTCCATCCTATGGTCTTTGATGGATACACAGCTAACCAAATTGATTGCCTTCCACCCTCAAATAGATGGACAAGTAGAAGTGGTGAATCAAATGATTGTGCATGTCCTACACACCTACAACTCCAAGCATCCAGGTTCATGGGATGGGAGCCTTCCATATGTTCAAAATAACTACAACAAAGCCCTCTGCAACTCTATTGGCCATAACATTTTTCAGGTGTGATTGGGGTTCCAACCATTTCCCCCCATTGATGTATCTCTTCCCATTGCATCTTCACAATAAG
The DNA here is from genome assembly GCA_010110895.2 of Picea sitchensis. NCBI lineage: Eukaryota > Viridiplantae > Streptophyta > Pinopsida > Pinales > Pinaceae > Picea > Picea sitchensis. Next base: position 65,606 of record SNQJ01S0010773.1, on the reverse strand, counting down.
ACTCCTCCCATGCTCAAATTGAGGTAGATAGAGAAGCCAAATTTATTGAATGGATATATCACATCCAACAACAAGTTCATGATATCTTGGAGAAATTCAATGCCAAGTACAAGCAATGACATAACTAGCATTACGTTCCACACAATTTTCAAGTTGGTGATAAGTCATGGTTTCATTCGTGGAAATAGTGTCTCATAGCCCCCCACATGAAGCTCAGACTACTCTGACATGGGCCTTACACCATCATGAAGGCTCTGGGTGAGAATGATTTTGAATTGAGTATTCCTCTTTTCCTTGGTTTGCATCCAATATCTAATGTGGAGCTTCTTTGACCATATTTTCCACTCTTATTAGCCACCTCAGAGGTGGATGAGCATTTGCCCCCTACATAACTCAATCATAAATGCATTGAGCATGCTACAATGGATCAGATCATGGACACCAATGCAAAGGGAACCCACCAACATACATAGAACTCTATTGTGTTATCAAAGATAGAAAGCTTCTTCACCAAGGCAAGTGGTCGACCGAGAGTCAAATTCAACAAAAGTTTCCCTATCTAGTGAGGGAAATTGACACAATGGGGACCATTGCTTCCTAAGGGGGAGGATTGATCCAGGTGGACATTGATGGTGATACAAAATATATTTACAGAATGAAATGAATAAGAATTATTATCAAAATATGCTTAACACAAAATAACAGATATACAGTAAAGCTGGTTTCTATTCAATAAGGAAATAAGTTGAAATTGTAAAATGCAGCAGAAACAAACTTGCTAGAATGGTGGCGGCTTATCTTTAAGAAGAGATGTGACGGCTACGCTCATTTGCAAGAATATGATTACAATGAGGCTATGAAGGCCTTTTTATAATAAACGAGAATGTCAAAAACCCTATAAATCCAAAAAACATAACCCTAGGAGATGAAGCGCCAAAAGTCATGCAGACCCCGTTTGGGTAAGTTAGTACATCAACTTCTTGGGGACGTAACTTTTACATACGATCTTCGTTTTAGGCGCACGATAGCCCGTTGGAAAGGTATATCCGAGGACTATACATTTTTTTTCCATCCATCAAAATTCATTCTAATTGTGGTGAGCCCTAAAAAACGTTGTTTAGGGCCTCAAAACAGCCCCGCAAGTCAAGGACCCAAAAACTAGGGAAAAAACTGCCAAACTGGAAAACTGCCAAAATGAGCTAGTTGGAAGAGGTGGGAGGCCACCAAATTCCATATGGATCAATCATACCCCATTAGGAAGAAATAGTCTCCATTGCATTGAGTTCCCCCATCAAATGAAGAAATTTTTGCTGAATTTGGCCCCGGGTGAGCCACTTGCCTTGGTGCAGGAGCTACCATGCTTTGACAACTCGATAAAGTTGGATCCTTTGCTGGCGAGTTCCCTTGATATATTTGTCCAAAATATGATCATTGGATTCATGTTGTATGCAGTTGAGGTTGATCTCTGTTGGTGTCAGTTGTTCTACTATCTCTGAGGTGTCTAATAATGGTGGGAAATACAGTCGAAGGATATCCAAGTTGAACACTGGGTGCAAGCCAAGGAAAGGAGCAATGTTGAGCCCGAAAGAATTATCACCCACAAAATTGGTGATGGTGTATGACCCATAACAGAGTGGGAAAAACTTCCTATGGGGTCCTGTAAGGCACTCTTTCTACAAGTGCAACCAAACTTTGTCGCCCACCTGAAACTTATGTGGCACCCGGTGTTAATCATGGCACTGCTTGTACTTGTCATTGGAATTCTTTAGGATATCCTGAACCTGTTGGCAAATGTGATGGATCCGCTCAATGAACTGGGTGGCTTTGTCAACTTCAGTTGGAGCAGGAGATGAGTCGGCCGAGGTGACCACAAGGGGTAGTGCAACATCTGTGGGACCCAATGGTTGGAATCCCAATCCCACCTGAAAGGGGCTGTTGTCAGTTGAGCTATGCAGGGCTCAGTTGTATTTATGTTGAACATAGGGGAGACTCTCATCCCACGTGCGAGGGTGATTGGAATTATACGTGCGTAAGATATGCACGATCATTCGATTTATGTCCTCGGTTTGGCCATCTGTCTGGGGGTGGAAGGTCATGGATTTGGTGAGCTTGGTGTCCAGCAGTGACTAGAGGCTTGACCAGAATGTGCTGAGAAATCAACTGTCCTGATATGAGACAATGGTTTCTAGGTTTCCAAAATGTAACCAGACTCATTCAAATAAGAGCTTGGTAGTGGCCTCTATTGTGATGCTCTTCTTGTAGGCGTCCATAATTGCCATCTTAGAAAAGTGATCCACAACCACAAAAACACAGTCATTGCCTCGCTTGGTGAACGGGAGGCCCGACATGTAGTCCATTGAGATGGATTACCATGGCCTGTCAGGAGTATGTAGAGGGGTGTACATGCCCTATTTCTTAGTGGTTGGTTTGGCAATCGTGCAGGCAGTGCAGGACCTGATATACTTGTTGACCTCCTATCGAAGTTTCGACAGTAGAAATGTTTCTGCAGCATTGCCACTGTCTTTTCGACGCAGAAGTGTCCTGCCACTCGAATGTAGTGGGCTACCTAGATCAGCTTCACTCGCTCGCTTGATGGAACACATATATGGCCCAAACGACACATCATCTAGTCCTGAAGATGGAAATTAGCGACAACTACGTTTGCGCCCAACATTGGGTAGGTGGTGGAGAAGTTTGGGTCTATCTCATAGAGTTGGGTCCATCTAGAGGTCTCATGGCTGCAAGAGTCTAGCACTGTGGTGAGTGCCACGACTGGCGGTCTGCTGAGGCAATCAATGATGCGGTTGGTGATTCCCATTTCATACTCGATGTTCATGTGGAATTGTTGCAAGTACGTGGACCACTTCTGATGGTGGTCATTCTGCAATTTACCTTGTGTCTGCATGAACTGCAGTGGCTTATGATCAATGTGGATGACTATCTCCTTCCCAAGAATGTAATGTCTCCATTGGTGGCAGGCTTGCACAATGGAGTACATTTCTTTCTTGTAACTAAGGTACTTACGAAAAACATCTGATAGTGTCTCACTATGATAGGCCACAGGGTGGCTGTGTTGAGTGAGAACAATGCCCACAACATAGTTTGAAGCATCTGTCTCGATCTCAAAGGGTTGTTGCAGGTCCGGTAGTGAAAGTATTGGGGCTGAGCATAATTGCTGTTTCAAATCATCGAACGCTTGTTATTGGGACCGAACCCACACAAATTTATCCTTACCACCACCCCTGGTTACTTTGCTGAGGCCCCATGCAATATGGGAGAATCCCAACACGAACTTGCGGTAGAAATTGGCAAGGCCGGAGAAGCTTCGAAGCTCAGTGACTGTGGTTGGGGATGGCTAGTCACGGATGACTTGGATTTTGGCTATATCCACATGTACTCCATGTTGATCAACGATGTAGCCCAGGTAATGAACCCTATCCATGCCGAAGGAGCATTTTTCCAAGTTGGCACAGAGTCGGTGTTGCCGCAGGGTGTGTAGAACCTGTTGAATATGTTGCAAGTGTTCTACCCAAGTCTTGATGTAAATGAGGATGTCATACAGATAGACCACTACAAAAGTATTGGTGAATGGTCACAGGATATCGTCCATCATCCTCATGAAAGTGGCTGGAGAATTTGTTAAACCAAAGGGCATGACCAACCATTCAAAAAGACCTTCATTTGAATTGAAGGTGGTCTTCCATACATCTGTTTGTTTTATCAGAACTTGGTGGTAGCCAGACTTCAGATCAATATTACTGAAGTATTTGGCCCCCATGAGCTGATCAAGGAGGTTGTCGATCTGAGGAATCGGGTACCAGTTTCTGATTGTGATTTTATTTAGGGCCTGGTAATCAATGCAGAGTCGCTATGTTCCATCTTTCTTCTACACCAGCATGATTGGGCTCTCGCAAGGTGATGAGATGGGATGGATGTGCCCCTCTTGGATTAGTTCTTGGATCTACCACTTGATCTCCTCATTTTCTAATAGAGAGCGACGGTAGACTGGCCCATTGGGAAATGGTGTGTCAGTTGTCAGATCGATGGGGTGCTTGACCTGACAGTGCAGAGGTTCCCCGGTAGGTGAGGAGAATATATCTGATTATTCTTCCACAAACTTATCCATTTCTTCTGCTGTGTGGAGAGGTCGGCCGCGAAGACCCTGTATGTGGCTGCGATCTTTCGCTCATTCTGAGAGAGAATCACGAAGAAGACAAACTTCCCTGTCTGAGAGATGACCTTTCTTCATTGCTAGGTAGAGATCAAGGAAATAACACTCGGTGGGACTGCCTCGGGTATCCTGTACAATTTCTTGTTCAAAGTAATAATAACACTGCGAGGCCTAGACTCATATACAACATGACGTTTCCATAAATATGGTTGGCCCAAAAGAACATTACAAACTTTGAGAGGGGAAACATCACACAATACCTCATCTTTGAAGGGATTCATGTCGTATGACATGCGACATTGTTGGCTGACACAGATGTCGCTTCCTTGGCGGAGCCATCCAATGGTGTAGGGCTGCAGGTGCGGCATGAGGTTCTTTTGGACACTGCTATCAATGATGAAGTGCAATGGGGTACCCTTCATCCACATATGTGAATGAAAAAGGTGCTCACCTTCCTTTGGCTCGTTTGGTTCACCAGGATGGAGCTTGTTGGTAGCAACGATAGCACTGAGTTCTGCATCTATGATCTATCTCCCCATTTTTGGTTTTGACTCAGAGTTGGAACTCGCATCTGATTCAAAGGGTTTCACCTCAGACACCAGCAACTACTTCGAGCGACAATCATCAGTGTTATGCCAGGGGCTCTTATGGAAGTCACGCCATTTCCCGATATCCTTATTTGTCTTTACGGTGTCCTTCTTTGCTTGCGGCCTGGACTGGTTGTCCTGAGGTTGTCCGTATTTAATCCATCCTTTGTTCTATAGGTTGGGGCTTCTCTTTCCTGGATTTTGCTGTGCAGGGTTCCCAAGCCCAAATTGTCGCGTCTTTTTTTTGAGCTTCTGCTCAATTTTGATAGCATATCGGTGGGTTGCACCCAAGGACGAGATGTCCAGAAACTCTATTTCGGCCTAGATATATCTATGTGGACTGTCGCGATACTTGAGCACCAGATTTCGCACAGAATATTTGATACCTAGCTTGGTGCACAAGGTATGGAAGATATTTGTGAACTCAGGCACTGCTTGGTCTCTTTCCTGCTGCAGCGTGGTCCATTTTGTGTACAGGTCATCATAACTTCCAACAGGGTAGTATTGTTCCTCAATAGCATCCATGAAGGACTCCCAGGTGACTGTGACTGTAAATAATGAGGGTTCCCCTGTTTCCTTTTTCTAACAGAAAGTTTCCCACCAATCTTTGACATGGGGGACGACTTTGAAGAGCGCAAAAGTAATCTTTTCTCTATTCGAGAAGTTATGGACAGAGAAATAGCCTTCTAGCAGATTCAACCATTTGTCTACTGTATCTGCGTTTATCTGACCTTCAAATATAGTAATATCGAAGTTTATTTGTACCTTGAAAGGGGCGACACCTCCATTTGAAGAAGATGTGTCGCCTGTTGGTAGCCGCCGAAGGATTTGTGCAAAACTATCCATCATCTTGTTCCTCTGTTGCGTGAGGGATTCCTCGAGAAATTTTTTGAAGGGATATCCTGTCCCGTTGTCTTTATTTTTTTCTGCCATGAGAGGTCGTTTGGGCATGCGAGAGATTTTTTCCTCAAGAGAAACAAGCTCGAGACCCAATTCTTTGTACCCTGACCTCGTTAGGGACATGCATTAAGAACGACAAGGAGAAGACCGCTCTGAAACCACTGATCCATAATATATTTGTAGAACAAAATGAATATGGATTATTATCAAAATATTCTTAACACAAAATAACAAATATATTGTAAAAGTGGTTTCTATTCAATAAGGAAATAAGCTGAAACTGTAAAATGCAACGGAAACAAGCTTGCTAGAATGGTGGCGGCTTATCTCTGAGAAGAGATGTGATGATTGTGCTCATTCACAAGAAGAAGATTACAATGAGGCTCTGAAGGCCTTTTTACAATAAACAGGAGTGTCAAAAACCCTAGAAATCTAAGAAACCTAACCCTAGGAGATGAAGCGCCAAAAGTCATGTAGGCCTCGTTTGGGTAAGTTAGTACATCAACTTGCCGGGGCCATAACTTTTTCATACGATCTTCGTTTTAGGCGCACGATAACCCATTGGAAAGGTATATATTAGGAATACACATTTTGTTTCCATCTATTAAATATCATTTTGACTATGGGGAACCCTAACAAACGTTGTTTAGGGCCTCAAAACGGCTCCGCGAGTCAGGGACCCGAAAACTAGGGAAAAAACTGCCAAACTGAAAAACTATCAAAATGAGCTAGTTGGAATAGGTGGGAGGCCACCGACATCCATATGGATAAATCATCCCCCCTTAGGAAGCAATGGTATCCATTGCATTGAGTTCCCCCATCAGATGAGGAAAATTCTGCTAAATTTGGCCCTAGGTGAGCCACTTGCCTTGGTGCAGTAGCTTCCTTGCTTTGACAACTCGATAAAGATGGATCCTTTGCTGGCAAGTTCCCTTGATCTGTTTGTCCACAATATGATCATTGGATGACTGTTGTATGCAGTCAGGGTTGAGCTCTATTGGTGTCAGTTGTTCTGCGATCTTTGAGGTGTCCAATAATGGTGGGAAATATAGTTGAAGGATATCCATGTTGAACACTGGGTGCAAGCCAAGGAAAGGAGGAATGTTGAGCTTGAAATAATTATCACCCACAACGTTGGTGATGGTGTATGACCCATAACGGAGTGGGCGAAGATTCCGATGGGGTTCTGTAAGGCGCTCTTTTTGCAAGTGCAACCAAACTTTGTCTCCCACTTGAAACTTATGTGGCACCATGTGTTGATCATGGTGCTGCTTGTACTTGTCATTGGACTTCTGTAGGATATCCTGAACCTATTGGTGGATGTGCTGGATCTGCTCAATGAACCGGGTGGCTTTGTCAACTTCACTTGGAGTAGGAGATGAGTCGGCCGAGGTGACTGGAAGGTGAAGTGAAAAATCTATGGGACCCAATGGTTGGAATCCCAACCCCACCTGAAAGGGGTTGTGGTCGGTTGAGTTATGCAGGGCTCGATTGTAGTTATGATGAACATAGGGGAGACTCTCATCCCATGTGCGAGGGTGTTTGGAATTATACATGAGCAAGATATGCACGATCATTCAATTTACGACCTCAGTTTGGCCATCTGTCTCAGGGTGGAAGGTCGTGGATTTGGTGAGCTTGGTGTCCAAAAGTGACCAAAGGCTTGACTAGAATGTGCTAATAAATCGACTGTCCCAATCTGAGACAATGGTTTGTGGGATTCCAAAATGTACCCAAACTCGTTCAAAGAAGAGCTTGGTAGTGGCCTCTGTTGTGATGCTCTTCTTGTAGGCAGCCATAATCGCCATCTTAGAAAAGCGATCCACAACCACAAAAACACAGTCATTTCCTCGCTTGGTGGACGATAGGCCCGACATGTAGTCCATTGAGATGGATTCCCATGGCCTGTCAGGAGTAGGAAGAGGGGTGTACAGGGCCTGTTTCTTAGTGGTCGGTTTGACAATTGTGTAGGCAGTGCAAAACTTGATATTGTTGTTGACCTCCTGTCAAAGTTTCGACCAGTAGAAATGTTTCTACAACATTGCCACTGTCTTTTTGACACCGAAGTTTCCTTCCACCTGACTGTAGTGGGCTTCCTAGATCATCTTTTCTCGCTCGCTTGATGGAACAAAGATATGGCCCAGACGACACAACAACCCATCTTGAAGATGGAAATTAGCAACAACTGCATTTGTGCCCAACATTTGGTCGGTGGTGGCAAAGTCCGGCCCTGTCTCATAGAGTTGGGGCCATCCAGAGGTCTCATGGACACAAGCGTCTAGCACCGTGGTGAGTGCCGCGACTAGCGGTTTGCTGAGGAAATCAACGACGCGGTTGGTGCTTCCTGTTTTATACTTTTTGTTGAGGTGGAATTGTTGCAAGTATGTGGACCACTTCTGATGGTGGTCACTCTGCAATTTTCCTTGTGTATGCATGAACTGCAGTGGCTTATGATCAGTGTGGATGACTGTCTCCTTCCCAAGAATGTAATGTCTCCATTGGAGGCAAACTTGCACAATGGATTACATTTATTTGTCATAAGTAGGGTACTTATGAACAAAATATGATAGTGTCTCACTATGATAGGCCACGGGGTGGCCGTGTTGAGTGAGAACGACATCCACAACATAGTCTAAAGCATCTATCTTGATCTCAAATGGCTGCTGCAGGTCTGATAGTGAAAGTACTGGGGTTGAGCACAATCGTTTCTTCAAATCATCGAACGCTTATTGTTGGGAACGGCCCCACACAAATTTATCCTTACCACCACCCTTGGTTACTTGGTTGAGCGCCCATGCAATATGGGAGAATCCCAACACGAACTTGCGGTAGAAATTGGAAAGGCCCAAGAAGCTTCAAAGCTCAATGAGTGTGGTTGGGGCTGGTCGGTCACGGATGACTTGGATTTTGGCTGGATCCAAATGTTTTCCATGCTGAACAATGATGTAGCCCAGGTAATGAACCTTGTCCAAGCTGAAGGAGCATTTTTCCAAGTTGGCGTAGAGCTGGTGCTACCGCGGGGTGTGCATAACCTGTTGAATATGCTGCAAATGTTCTAACCTAGTCTTGTTGTAAATGAGGATGTTATCCAAATACACCACTACAAAAGTATTGGTGAATGGTCGCAAGATATCTTCCATCATCTTCATGAAAGTGGCTGGAGCATTTTTTAAACCAAAGGGCATGACCAACCATTCAAAAAGACCTTCCTTTGACTTGAAGGCGATCTTCCATACATCTGTCTGTTCTATCGGGACTTGGTGGTAGCCAGACTTTAGATCAATCTTACTGAAGTATTTGACCGCCGCGAGTTGATCAAGGAGGTCATCGATCCAGGGAATCGGGTACCGGTTTCTGATTGTGATTTTATTCAAGGCCTGGTAATAAATGAAGAGTCGCCATGTTCCATATTTCTTCTGTACCAACATGATTGGGCTCCCGCAAGGTGATGAGATGGGATGGATGTGTCCTTTGTGGAGCAGTTCTTCGATCTCCCACTTGATCTCCTCATTCTCTAACAGAGAGTGGCGGTAAACTTGCCCATTGGGCAGCGATGCGTCGGGGGTCAGATCGATGGGGTGCTTGACCTGACAGTTCAGAGGTACCCTGGTAAGTGAGGAGAGGATATCTGAGTATTCTTCCATGACCTTATCCACTTTCTTCTACTGTGTGGAGAGGTCGGATGCGAAGACCGTGGATGTGGCTGCTATCTTTCGCTCATTCTGAGATAGAATCACAAAGAAGACAAAATTCCTTGTCCGAGAGATGACCTTTCTGCATTGCTTGGCAGATATCAAGGAAATAACACTGGGTGGGACTGCCTCAGGTATCCTATACAATTTCTTGTTCAAAGTAATAATAACACTGCGAGGCCTAGACTCATATACAACATAATGTTTCCATAAATATGGTTGGCCCAAAAGAACATTACAAACTTCAAGAGGGGAAACATCACACAATACCTCGTCTTTGAAGGGCTTGATGTCGTCCGACAGACGACATTCTTGGCTGACGCAGATGTTGCTTCCTTGGCGAAGCCATCCGATGGTGTAGGGTTGCGGGTGCGACGTTGTTGGCAGGGTGCGTCACTTGAAAACCTATGCTGAGATGAAGTTCTTCTGGCTACCGCTATCAACGATGAAGTGTAGCAGGGTACCCTTCACCCACATCTATGAATGAAAAATGTCCTCGCCTTCCTCTGGCTCGTCTGGTTCACTGGGATGGAGCTTGTTGGTAGTAATGGTAGCACTGGGTTCTACGTCTATGATACGTCTCCCCCTTTCTGGTTCTGACTCAGAGTCGGAACACACATATGATTCAGAGGCTTTCACCTTAGCCACCAACAACTACTTCGAGTGGCAATCATCAGTGTTATGCCAGGGGCTCTTTTGGAAATCACATCACTTCTCAATATCTTTCTTTGTCTTTCCAGTGTCCTTCTTTGATTGTGGCCTAGACTGGTTGTCCTGGGGTTGTCCGTCTTTGCTCTATCCTTTGTTCTACGGGTTGGGGCCTCCCTTTCCTGGTTTTTGCTATGAGGGGTTCCCAATCCCAAATTGTCGCGTCTTTTGTTTGATCTTCTACTCGATTTTGATGACACATCAGTAGGCCGCACCCAAGGATGAGATGTATAGAAACTCCATTTTGGCCTGGATGTATATATGTAGACCGCCACGATACTTGAGCACTAGATGTCGCTCAGAATATTTGATACCCAACTTGGTGTGCAAGGTATGGAAGATATTTGTGAACTCGGGCACCGCTTGGTATCTTTCCTGCCGCATCGTGGTTCATTTTGTGTACAGGTCATCATAACTTCCAACATGGTAGTATTGTTCCTTAATAACATCCCTGAAGGACTCCCAGGTGACTGCGACTGTAAATAATGAGGGTTCCTCTGTTTCCTTTTGCTCACAGAAAGTTTCCCACCAATCTTTGATGGTGGGGATGACTTTGAGGAGCCCAAAAGTAATGTTTTCTCTATTCGAGAAGTTATGGATAGAGAAATAACCTTCTAGCAGATTCAACCATTTGTCTACCATATCTACATCTTCCGACCTTCAAATATAGGAATATCGAAGTTTATTTGTACCTTGAAGGGGGTGGCACCTCCATTTGAGGAAATGCATCGCATGTTGGTAGCCGTTGAAGGATATGCATAAAACTATCCATCATCTCATTCCTCTATTGCATGAGGGCTTCCTCGAGCAACATTTTGAAGGGATCTCCTATCCCGTCGTCTTTATTTTCTTCTGCCATGAGAGGTTGTTTGGATGTGCGAGAGCTTTTGTCCTCAAGAGAAACAAGCTCGAGACCCAATTCTTTGTACCTTGACCTCGTTGGGGACATGCATTAAGAATGACAAGGAGCAAACCGCTCTGATACCACTAATCCATAATATATTTGCAGAACAAAATGAATACGGATTATTATCAAAAGATGCTTAACACAGAATAACAGATATACAGTAAAATTGGTTTCTATCTCTGAGAAGAGATGTGACGTTTGTGCTCAATCGCAAGAATATGATTACAATGACGCTCTGAAGGCCTTTTTACAATAAACAGGAATGTCAAAAACCCTAGACATCGAAAAAACCTAACCCTAGGAGATGAAGCGCCAAAATTCATGCGGGCCCCGTTTGGGTAAGTTAGTACATCAACTTCCCGGGGTCGTAACTTTTGCATACAATCTTCATTTTAGGCGCACGATAGCTTGTTGGAAAGGTATATCCGAGGACTACACATTTTTTTCCATAGATTGAAAGTAATTTTGACTGTGGTTAGCCCTAAAAAACGTTGTTTAGGGCCTCAAAACGACCCCACAAGTTAGGGACTCGAAAAATAGGGAAAAAACTACCAAACTAGAAATCTGCCAAAATGAGCCAGTTGGAATAGGTGGGAGGCCACCAACATCCATATGGATCAGGTGGCCACCCACCTCTTCCACTAATTCAACATAGTTCTCCATCTTGGTTGTTTTTTTATCTATAGTTTTTTAGGTCCTAAATGTTCGAGGCTCTCTTGAGGCCTTCAACAATGCTTTTTGGCCATTCAAAGGCTTGGGGTTTCCATGGCATGCCCTAGCCTACCGAAAAATTTACTTCTTAGTTAAATCTTTCCAATGAGCTATTATGAGCCCCAAATAGATATTGTATGCAATAGTTGTGCCCCAAAGAAGTTGAGGTATCAACTAGCCACCTTGAGGCCCACAATCCTTTTAGCACTTCGTCTCCTAGGGTTAGGGTTTTTTATCTTTAGGGTTTAGTACTTTATGTTAAAAATCGAGTTTTAGCCTCTTGTAATTTATATTTTCAAATGAGCATAATTGACACCTCTCTCTTCAAAGATAAGCTACTGCCATTCTAGCTATTGTATTGCTTTGCATTTCATAGTTTTTTCCTATTTCATTTTAATAGAATTTGGTTCTTACTATATTATTGTACTCCCTACAAATTTATGTATGTGTGTTTCCATTCATATTCCTTCCTTTTATTTAATTCTCTATGCAATCCAGATCATGGGAAGAAAGGAAGAAGAAGACATAATGGTTTATTAGTATCACATGATGCCAAATAAGTAGCATAGAGAGATATAAGTGTTAGATGAAAAGGTTTTTTTTGAACACGTGACAAAACATACACATAGTATTAGTTAAGTTGAGCAACACAATGATAAGGGAAAGTGCTTGGATTTTTGAGGAAGAGTACACATGATTTTGAAAGAAGAGGACAAGGTTTAATCAAGAGCAGTGTGTAATAAAAGATTAATGATGTAAACATTGTTCTTGACTCCTTGATTTGATGTTTTAGTTAAACATCCCTATCTATATATATAAACAGTGTTCAGTTCTTCTACTCTATGTTAATATGAAAATCCACATAAGGCCAATAATGGTCCCATGGGATTGCAAAAGATACACAAAAGAGAAGACATTGGGGTGAAAACTCACCCCAACAAAATAAAATATATAAAGTAAGGTATAAAACCAAAAACTCCAAAAATCAAGAAAATCAGTCTACTAAACAGGTTCCAAGTAGAAGCTCTAGAGGAAGAGTTGCACTAAAAAAACCAAGTCAAATTGTCTTGAGACATTTCTTCTATCATTTGAGGTTGAGGGATTTACCAAGGGATTGTGAGTAGTTTAGCACACCTTCCAATTGTGTTAATGAGCTGGTCATGGGGTCTCTTCTTGCACAGGGTTAGCTAAAATTAGGAAGTAATGACCTTGATATGGGTCACTCTAGAAGATTTGTCTCAAGCAAGATAATGGCGTAGGTCAAACATCTCCCACAAAAGAAGGCTAGGCATCTTTGATTCTCATATGCCATAAAATCCTCGAGTGAGTCATGAGAGTCCCAAAAAAGGTAGAAGAACCACCCTATGATCCCATCGTAAGGGAAGCATTTGAAGACAAACTGATCTTTGGTCTCCGACTCTAGGGAACATGTTCGACAATTACAATTCTTACAAAGAATATGGTTATATGTCTCAATGTGTCATTGATGGGAGACAACTCTTATCTATGCAAGGGGAATGTTCAAATTGCGAGAGAGTTGGAATTTGGTGTTTGTTAATGAGCTCATCATTGGAATGAAGATATGCATTGTAGTAGTGATGGAGCTTCGACAAGAGTGGCTCTATGGGTGCAATCCTTGTGAACTAAACATGAGATTTGAAGATCTTGTCTTGAATGCCTTGTTTATCTCTCTTTTAGAAAGGTCTAACGTGTCTATTGAGAAGTGTTGTAGAGTCAATGTGTCAATCTCAAGATTGACTAGAAGGAACAATGGGGAGGATTTGACTTACTAGTTAAAGTGGATGGCATAATTAATCTCTTACATATAAGACTAAGTGTAAGATATATATATCTTAGATGTATCTGCCTAACATTGTGCATCAACATTATAATATGAAAGACCATAAAGGTATTGAAAAGGGCAATGCTAAACTTTGTAAAAATAATAGTATGAGGATAAATGTGTTTGGAGAATATTAAAACAAAGACTCTCTTTATCAACTTCTAATACGTAACTTGAAGATAAGATTTTATTTTTTTACTTACTTTCATATAAGAAATTAAACATGACAAATAAGTAAGTAAAAGAGAGCACGCTTTAACCAAATGCCTTGAAACTAAAAATACTAATTTTTACTTAAACTATGCCTTATTGCTAATGTTACTACTATGATCTAGAAAATAATACTTTAAATACATAAGTCTATGAAATAAGTAAAAATACCATTACAATAATTATTTCATACCGCATGATATTTGGAATACCACCATATTTAATTATAAAATTAATGCATCTTTTCATAAATTGGACACCACTATTTTGTTTAATATGATACAAAAGTTTGAAAATCAAACATGATGATGTAGAGAAGAGTGGTATTGAGTGAAAATGGTTTATGAATGATTCAAAATTAGATACAACTATATGCTCCTTTTCAAACATGATGATGTAGAGAAGAGTGGTATTGAGTGAAAATGGTTTAGGAATGATTCAAAATTAGATACAACTATATGTTCCTTTCTTTGTGACTTAAAGCGATTACGTTTGTTGTCTCTTTCCAATATATTATATTTGTATTTTTAATGGTATCTTTTTAGTCTATCGATGTTTGGTATGATTATTAGGTTCCATAGTCTTCTTTGTTGGTTTTTAAATAATAAAACAATAATGGTCTTTGAAATAAGATAACATCTCTTTCACATCTAAAACTCAAATCAATTTTAAATGATGAAACCCTTTTAGGTTGCATATATTTTTAATTCTATGTGAAATGTATATAAATGGGAGTACATAGTTTATATGTTACAAAAGTGGGTAATGCCTTGTTCCAAAGTCTATGATACGACACACCTTGGGGACATGAGTTGCTTTGCGAAATTTAAATATAATTATGCATATTTTAGATACAATGATTTTAGATAATTTTCAAGAAAGAGGTCCCACCTCAATGATGTTATAGTGCCCTTCCCTTCTTACATTCAACTCAAGGCAATATGGTTATAAAAATTACTTAGATACTAGCAAAGCTACAAGTTATTTGTGGTTGGTGAACACTGAAATAATCGAGTCCTGGGCATTAAATAATGGCAGAACCCTGTGCATTAAATAACCCACGCGGTAAGACGACGAGGTAAGACTTTTAGGTAGGAAAATGCCACCCAGTAAATAATAGTTGAAGTAAAAATCGTGGCTGGTAAACTTGGGCTCTTTAGAAAATGAAACATTAATCACTTAGAGGTGGCAATCAGCTAGCCATCATAGTAAATTTTAAATATGATTAAGTAAAAGTTAAAAAAAAAACATGTAAACAGATGTCTTTATAATAGTGAGGAAGTTAGTGGTTGAAATTACAACCATTAATTTATTGGGACGACTAAGAATATTCCAATAATATTTAATCTTGTCCATACAAAATTGATTAAGTACTAAAAACATATTAAATGTGCCCATTATCAATAGGTGTACACCTTTCAGCGTAATAAATAATTATATAAATCCACTAAATTCATACCGGTAATCTTATAACTTAGGAGAGTGCAAACCCTTGTGAGCTAGGGTTAGCCAACTCAAAGCAACATAACTTTAAAAATTAAAAACAAACATGGAAATTTGGAATATTTTAACCTGACATTTGAGATGTTTGCACCAAAGTTATTTGCGGGCCTTATAATCATATAAGGCTATCTCGGCATTGATTGAATATTGTTCTCAAGGTAGGTGTTGAGCTCAAACTTCCCCTTAAGGTTCCTTGTACTCGCGATAGGGCGCAATTGGCATCGTAGGGGACAATTCATTTTTTATTTAATTTATACACATGTAAAATAAATTAAATTAAATTCTCTGTTGCAATTTTAATCACTTTACACCTTCTAAGCAATTATTCCGCTCTCTCGTGTTGGGCCTGCCTCAGCTTACTAAACTTGACTGATTTGATGCCGGCCCCCACGAAACACTCCGTTCGACGGAATACCAGACGCCGGCAGTCTGGGCGGCGCGTCCAGCAGGGTCCTATGTCTTCAGGGCCCCACGGCCTGTGAGTTAGACGGGGGCGGGGCGTTGTTGGCCGGACGAGGTTTCACAGGCTCGATGGGACCACGCGTCTGAGAACGATCGGCGGGGCCCACCTTGCACGGCTCCGTAGGGCCTACCCCATCTAACTACGAGGGTGGTGACGTCATCAGTCTTAAATGGCATACGGTTAAAGTGACCTTAGTTAGGTTAAATCTAACTATGGTAATAGGCTGGAGTTATGGGAATCTCTTTGTGTATGGCATAACGTTTCTCTTTAGCGATTGATAGTGACAAAATCAAGCACAGTAAATTCAATCTATTGTAAAAGAGTGCTGTAATTTCAAGTTGATTCTTTTGTTATTTCAATTTTAATATTTTATTTTAGAGCTTTAAAGAAAAGATTATCAAAATACATATGCTACAAGTTATTTTTATTTATATTTTTAGACAAGAAAAATGAAGGTAGTATATTGGTTTGATATATGGGATTAATGTTAAATGCTATTAAAACTAGCACAGCCGCAAAGTGGTTGGTGAATACCGAAAGTTATCTGGACGGACAACATTCTGGTGAATTGAATCGCACGGACTGCTGAAACGCACATAGCGCTGAGGAAATTCAAAAGTTAATCGTAATTCCAAAGGTTAATCAGTTAAACGTGGCAATCATATGGTGGTATAGTAATTTCTTAATATGATTAGGTAAATGTTAAAAAGTAAACAGGTTCGATGCATTCAAAAATACAAGGAAGTTATGAAGAGTAAATCACATTCATTGATTTGGGAGGACGACTAAGAATATTCCAGCATTTTTAATTGTTAGCCATTAGATTAGAATTTTAGATAAAAAGGTGATTAATTGTGCCCATCTCCAATAGGTATACGCCTTTCGGCGTAAATATATGATCTTATTAGATTTAGGTTTAGTGATGATGACAAGGATTAATATGAAACCACTTTATTGATGTTGGAGTAATACTTTAAAATACTTTTAATTGGTTAAGAGCTCAACTTCTTTGGATGTAAGGAAATTGTTTAACAACCCAACACTCAAAGGTATATTGGAAGAGTGAAAGTCTACCCCTTATAGACCACTAATCAGTCACTTCAAGTGGTGTGGTTTTCCTTGAATAAGGATGACGGGTTGACCCACATCACTAGATAATAGCCACTTATAACTGAATCCTCACTTCATCAATAAATTTTGACACCTTCAATTTTTTTTTTATCTCTCATTATGCTTTTATCAAGATGTATTTTATGTTTTTCTACTTATTCACTTATTTTTGTGTAACACTATATATATGTGAGTGTATGTTCTTTAATATTTGTCATAAAATTTGAATCCTTTTAATATGTATAACATGTAAATGGAAAGCTTGGATAAATAGTTATTTGAGCTCATACATGCAACACGCCATTGTCATTTTCCTTTTATAAGGTGTAGGGTATTTTATGATTTCACTATTGATATAATTTTGAATAATACTCACTCTCTCTTTTTAAAGGTGGCAAAAATGATCATAACTTAGTTGTTGCGTTGAGAGACACTTTTTACAGTCCGGTATGAGGTAGATGTGTAATTCATGCCATGTTCAACATGAAGTTGACACGTGACATTTAAAAAATATATATTAGTAGCAAAAAAATACTTCAATGTCGGCTATAAATAAAATATTCAATGTCCACCTTAAATAAAATATGTTTATACCAACCTAGATCTATCTTAATCTCGGATCTATCAAGCATCAATAGGGATCAAATTTATAGCAAACATGAGAGGAAGAGTAGACGTTATTACACAAACCAAAAATGTGTTGAATGCTCTATTAAACAATGAAATAGAGTACATATAAATACACAACGCTTTGTCTCAAGATAGACAAACTATCTTGATCACACAATCTACTTGGTTGAGAAAATATCTCAACCTCACACCAATCTAGGAAGCATCTAAGTTGGAGAGAATCTCTCAAATCCAACTAGTTCTAACAACTTCCCAAAGACTAGGAACGTACTCTCTACATAAATACCAAATCTACCTAATCATGACCAATAATACTAATAAGTACAAATATCATGACTAATAATAATAATAAGTACAAATATGATCACACAAATATCATGATCAATAATAATAATAAGTATAAATATGATCACACCTAAGACAAGTTGGAGTTACATATTCCAACACTCCCCCCTTAACGACTCCTTGTCTTAACCTTTGTCAGGTTAGATCTTCATCATCACCAAGTCCTTTGAATCGAAGCACCTCCTGATCAACAAAGTCTATGTCTGGTCCAACCTGATACTTTCACTTTGTACCTCGATCATGCATCACCAAACTGTCAAAGTCCATATAAAGGAACAACCATCTACCATAATGCATGGGTACCTAATTGTTGCAACCATCGGTTTAGTAGGACGTCCTTCAGGTACATGGTTCATTCAACCTCTTGATGAACTCCCCCTGAATGTAAAACTCATGGTTTCTAGGCACCTCCCAGAGTCCAGAACCAATATGGTTCACTCATGGAGCATTCAACAGACCTGTGACATGACTCACTCCTACAAGTGTTAAAGAACTCTATAATAGAGGTTTCTACACGACAAATCAATAGGGATACATGACAAAGGGGTATGCATGCCTAATAAGGTCTTATAATGATATTCCCTTTACATGTTACATAGATACATGTACATACATTACCTACATTACATATTCCATCCCATGGAAATACTAGGTACAAGCTCAAACATTTCAAGGACCAATACATCGAATCAATAAACATTACATCATAAAATTGCTACAAAAGTGTGAATCACATTAACATATGGTCACAGTCTGTTTTATTTAACACAATTCACACAATTTACCTTGTTCGTCCACAATCATTTCACTTCCATTGCTTCCACACGACTTCCATTGTCACCATCTTCCCTTGGACTAAACCCTTTGTTGTTATCCAAAACAACATCTATGTTCTTCCTGCTTACCATTCCAAATCAAACTTATGTTTGCCATCAAACCTTGGTCTCTTAGATGAGAACAATATAGCTCGTTTCCATCCTAAAAACACAAAATGTTCATGCTCCATTCACTTATAGAATTGTCAAACTCATACAAGCTTGGAACCAATTGTACCTTTGGGCCAAAAACTAGTACCATGATTGTAAAGATTGAGCACTTGGCCATCCTATGGACATACTTCCATCTACCAAGACACCTAGGTACTTGACCATGGTGCTCGCCATTTCACTAGGAAAATAGTCTAGATACAGGACATATCCAAGTCAATCTTACATAAATTCATCAAACAATTTATCATCAAGGAAAATTTAGAGGTAACATGTAGCTAAACTTTCCTTCCAGCTACCACACACTTTACCAAGCAAACTAAAGGATGATTTTACGTCACAAAATATTGCCAAGTAGAAATTCAAATCGTTAGCAAGAGATGATATCATCTTCCTCCTCTACAATTGTTCACTTGTTTGGAGTCTTCATCTCCATATTCACCTTTGGACCTTCAATGTCCCTGTCAATTCATTGTCTTAGATTCACCTGCAATTTGTTAGAGTAGCTAATTCTAACAAAACTTCCATACCCATATTGAGTTAGCTAAGCTCAATAAGGTTCAATACATTCATCCATGATTCCAGGACATAAAAAAAAGTAAGTTCTCACATTACCAAAGAATCAAAGGTATTTTTACCATCTTTTCCCACATATCGTCATAGCTACAAATAGGTTGGCCATCACCTATCAAGCCAAAAATAATATTGTAGGGCCAATAAACTCTTAATCAAATTCATGATCTAAATTGTTATAATCTAGGCTTTCGTACAATATCATGGATAACACGTCCATTCATCTTTGGTATTACCAAAGGGGTGCAACAAGCATTTCACACATTTGCTCTAATACTTTCCAACATAATAGAAGATGAGTTTGCCGATCCACATGGGAATCATTATCATCTAGCTATGGGTCACCTCCAAATTACCATTGCATATTACCAAGCTGAATTACCTCCAAGTCTTGGAGCTACGTGGAGAAAGGGGACCCATTGGAGGTAGTCCTCAACACTACCAAAATGTATAACACTTCATCTATGCTAAAGGAGATTAAAGCACCCAACGAGCTTTGTTGGCACCTTCAGATCTCTAACCAAATGTAAAGTAGCTCCAACCCTTTATAACCCACACAGTTGTAGGACACACAATAGCTTCAGCGCTGCCAAACTTACATTCTACACATTTAAATATAATGGTAAATCTGATGATGCCTCCAAATGTGATCGAATTTGTCCTAAGGATACTCTCCTTCATGCCAACTCTTTTTTTTTCACAGTGAGCAACAACGTAGGCACTCACACAGGTGGTTGTGTGTACTTATTTTGTCAAAACACTTCAACGACATAGGCTCAAGATATCGATGTATGGACTATGTACAGATCACTCATCCACGTGGGTTTCACCATGCCTTCTTCTCCAATACAATGCCTTCTTCTCCAACATGGGCTGCCAATGTTGTGGCTCTTTTCACAGTAGCCTTCTCTTTCACAACGATCTTGCTCATGGGATATATTCACAACACAAACTGCTATGCTTCCTAGTTGCAAAACTTTCTCGAGGGGCTCCTTTTTCAACCTTGACGGTTGTGAATCAAATTGGTACAGTGGTTCTTTCTCAGACAACTTTTTGTCTCTTGCATGCGAGTTCACCTCCAACACTCACACATTTCATGACTCAGATAACACCCATGGCTCTATCACACAACAATTCAACAACCCACACTTTTACACATCTGCAACTCTCTCTTTTACTATATGCAACTACATCTCTCTCCTTACAGATTTGATGATGGACAAACAATCTGCTGCATACATAATAGTAATTTACTCACTCATACTATCTAGTCTACTCTCCTACATTAACCTCCTCTAGGTTTCCATTTCCCTGGGCCCTCCTGTGCGGGAGTCAATCCCAGTCCTGCTTTGATACCATGAAAGGAAGCATCAGAGGGAGAGTATACATTATTACAGAAACCAAAAATGTGTTGAGTGCTCTATTAAACAATGAAATAGAGTACATCTAAATACACAAAGCTTTGTCTTAAGATAGACAACTTCCCAAAGACTAGGAATAAACTCTCTACATAGATACCAAATATACCTAATCATGACCAATAATAATAAGTACAAATATGATCACACTTAAGACAAGTGGGAGTTACATATTCCAACACAAATCTCTCGAGGTTCAAATCTCTTTTAGAGAGCAAAACTTGAGGAAAGGTTTTCACCTCGAGAGATTTGATCCCTCTTGGCACTTGATAGATCCAGGGTTAAGATGGATCTAGGATGGTTTCAGTCGTGGACGATCACACAAAATTTGTAGATGATCAACATTATGTATATGGATATGACTAAGATAAATATGATAATTTGAAATTTACTCACTTTCCCCAGTTGGTTGAAAGTATAGTGAGTATTATCGAGAAGGATTAGTTTCAAGCTATATTCTTCAATTTTTAGTATATTGACACAGTTTGTAGATGATCAAAATTATGTATATGTATATGTCTAAGATTAATATGATCATTTGAAATTTACTCGCTTTCCTCAGTTGGTTGAAAGTATAGAGAGAACTGTTAAGAAGGATCGATGGCAATCTATCTTCTTTCATTTTCAGTATAGTGACACAATTTGTAGATGATCAAAATTGTGTATATGTCTATATATGAGATTAATCTAATGACTTTAAGTTTACTTAGTTTTCTTAGTTTGTTGAGAGCACAAAGAGTATTATTTGGAAGTATCCCTAAAGAGTTACATGAGGAACAAGTTTAATAGAAATAAAGTAACAATGTTAAATGATGAAAAATGTACACTGAAATCAATGCATTGATTTCAAGGTACATGTCAATTTCTAATGCATTGATTTCAGTGTACATGTCAATTTCAATTCTATTCAATGTCAATTTCAATTTCAATTTCTTTGCCAATTTCTATTTCTAT
Organism: Picea sitchensis; assembly: GCA_010110895.2. Classification (NCBI taxonomy): domain Eukaryota; kingdom Viridiplantae; phylum Streptophyta; class Pinopsida; order Pinales; family Pinaceae; genus Picea; species Picea sitchensis. The sequence continues at coordinate 43,895 of SNQJ01S0010773.1, read as the reverse complement.
TTCAATGTCCATTTCTATTTCTATTTCTAGTTTTATTCAATTTGCGCATTGATTTCAATGTACATGTTAATTTCTATGTCTATTCAATATACATATAGATAAAAAAATAAATAAAGGGACCGAATAGGATTTTATATATAAAAAAGGTCGAGCCAAAGCAAAATGGCACAGAAGGAAGATACAAAAATATACTCTTTATAGCATGAGTCCGATACTATGAAATTGTTCTAAATAAAACTATTTGTCTTCTTGTAGATTTGGACAATCCTACTGCTGTAAATTTTAATAAATTGCTCTAAAAGAAAAATACATCCCACATACATAATTAAACTACAATTTCGTTATTATGTGTTGCATGTATTTCCCCTTAATTGGGTTCTTGATCTTCAATTTCCATGGGTGCAATGTCTCTGTCTCCCTGTGGCTCAGAATGGTCCTTCAAAGGTTGCTTTGTTTTCTGCTATAAATTGGAACATGAATGTGAGTGATGTGGCGAGGTGACGACTCTCAACTATTTATTCTCATGCTCCATAGCTTGCACTTTCTATGTAAGAGATGCAAAAGCTTTTTTTAATTCAACTGCCTCTTCTCTTTCCATCTCTAAAGCTTCCACCCATTGGAACAATGCCAAAAAATTGTGTTCATGTTCTATAACCTTGTTGTCAACTTGGTTCACCTTGCTGTCGATTTGAGTGTAACTTATTCTACTTCCCTCTTCCATACCCTCGTGTCTTCTTAAAATTCTCTTAATATTGGACAATGATGGCTCTATTGTTCCCAACTTCGCTTCTAATCTATGGAAGTTTGGGGTTTTCCTCTTGGTGGTAACTTTGAGCTGAGTGAGATGCCCCTTCTTCCAATGAACCTTGCAATATCTATTGGAAAAGTGTAGCCTCTCTGTTTTGGAATCCAACGTTGTCTACTAGCATAATCTTGGGTTGGAGCCATAGTTGACCTAGTCTAGAACCCTGACGGATTCAACAATATTGGAAGTATCGCTGCAATTTTCATTGAGAGGAGGGTAGGCATTCTTGTAGGTGAAGTGGCGGTGTTTACCACTGATTTGATTATGAAAATCCATAGTATAAGGGTGAGACTAATTATGATTACGTTTAGGCAAGATGGGCCCGCATTTTAGAAGGGATAGAAAAATTAAAGTCCAAATGAAGATGTTATCACTGGGGTGGAGCCGTTTAAGAGGGTAAATTGTTCTAGTGAACTTGCAAAGCCAAAGGGTGGAGTATCCTAGTGAGTTCTTGAGGATATCCGTGTTTTTTTCTAGGGTTCCATGAAGAGGGCGAATTCCAGGGTTAATAATGTCACAACTTTCTTTGATTGAAACTAAAAATTGACCGAAAATTCTCTTTCGATAAGAAGAATGAATATATACCAAGGAAAAGAGGTGAGCATGAAGTTGTCTCACCAGTGGTAGGATGCTTCATCATCCAAGCTCTGGTTGGGCTTGCTTAATTGAATAAGGTTCTAAAGCTTGTCCATTACACCGAGGGAGGATGAATTGTTCTCACACACGTGACATTGAGAATGATAATCATGACAACGTCCTTTGGAGATGGAAAAAGATAATGATTCAAGGATGCCTTAATTTCTTTTTGAACTTGATCATTAATAGGTGTTTAAGGAACTGTAAAGGATTTCATATCCCCGTTGATCTTAATTTCACCTTGATGATCTGCCAATGAATTGAGATCCCTTTTAATATGAAGCAATGTGTATCTTTCAAACCGGTGAAGAAGTGCATGGATTCATAATAGAACACTCATATAAATGTTACTCCCTACCATATTTTGTTTGACGATGGCCCTTATGAGTATAATAGAGTCGCCACATAATTTTATTCTACAGATTCTATTCAGAAGAGCCAACTTGATGCTTTCATATAAAGTGAAGGCTTCCGCTTCATTGTTAGTCATGGTACCAATCCCCTGAGCACATTTT
>SNQJ01S0010773.1:6392-41871 GCA_010110895.2 Picea sitchensis | reverse complement strand
CTAACACATTGATTTCGGTGTACATGTCAATTTCAATTTCAATTTCAATGTCAAATTCTATTCAATGCTAATTTTTAATTCTAATTCAATTTTTATTCCATTTCTAATGCATTGATTTTAGTGTACATTTTAATTTCTAGATGCGTTGATTTAAGTGTACATGTCAATTTTTAAAGCATTGATTTAAGTGTACATGTCAATTTCTATTTCTATTTCAATTTCTAATGCATTGATTTCAGTGTACATGTCAATTTCTATATCTATTCTACATACATATACATAATTGTTGTTTTCATTATACATGTCAATTTCTAACACATTGATTTTGGTGTACATGTCAATTTCAATTTCTATTCAATTTCTAATGCATTGATTTCAACGTGCATGTCAATTTATATTTCTATTAAGTGTACATATACATAATTGTTGATTTCAATGTACATGTCAATTTCTAATTCATTGATTTTAGTGTACATGTCAATTTCTATTTCTATTCAATATACACAATTGTCGATTTCAACGTACATGTCAATTTCTAATGCATCAATTTCAGTGTACATGTCAATTTCTATTTCTATTCAGTTTCATTTTCAATTGAAATGTTAGTTTCTATGTACATTTCTATTTTTATTTCTATGTTAATTTCAATTTCTATGTCTATTTCAATTTCAATTTCAAGAACAATCTCTATCTACAAAAGATATGGTCACACTCTCATGTACATTATTACCGATTCTCCAACCTCATGTTAACAATCCATAACATAAAATTGCAGATGTATTCGGTTTACAATACATGTTAAACTATTCACTATCATAGGTGCACATACAATTGGTGTAACATCCCTAGCCACCCAGGCTGGGCCACGCCACACAAATCTCAACTTCTATCGCTCAGATACCATAATGTTACATTCCTTGTTACCAACACTTAACAAAATTCTATGATACCACTTTGTAACATTCCCATCTCACTATTGGGAAATGCCACTCCAAAAGTCTAGTGCACAGATTATGCTCTATAACATTATTCTACGTAGAAACACTTGAGGTAACGCACACGATCCCAAGCTGGATCGCACCACACCACTGTCCCTCTTCTGACACAAGTTATAACTATGGAAGTAACACAATACAAATGTGCACACAAGCATGATGAGCACACAACATTACTGTGCATGTATTCCACTATGAACATCTGATCACTACTGCGCGCACAACTATTCTGGCATCACAGACAAATTTTGTTGTTCTTGTGCGTGCAGAATTCCTCCTTGTTCGCACAAGAAAATCTAGCCTCTTGTGTGCACGACCATTCTAACCTCACCTCGGGGATTCATGACCATTATTATAAGGTTAACTTAAAAATAATAACTAATAACAACCATCATACTCAACATGTACTACTACAAATACTGAATATCAGCACCACACTTACATGTGCAAACAAGATTATACAAAATAACAACAATTACTTATATGCAACATCATACAAGAATTAAACCCATATCAGACATAAATAATTAAACACACAGTAAATAAGACAAGCACATAAAATAAACTTATCTTTTATGAAAAGTCACCAATTGTGTGCAGAACTCAAACGTTCCTCCCAGTCATAGACTTTGTTTCTCATAAATTTTAGCAACAAGTCACCCCCGAGCTGGGGCTTAAACTCCACCAAGGAAAAAAGATTCATAATTCCAATCTAAGGTCTGATAAACGAAAAAATTTCTCTATCCAAGGTGCCCATTGCTGCAACTAGTCTACAGTCTCTCATTCCCCACATACCTGTCCCACCTCATGAAGTGTGCCCCTTCTCTACTCAACAATCCTTCAACTGCCCCACTTCTCTTCCAAGGCTTCAACAACAAGTCAAACACGAAGTCTCATAGCACTGCAACTAATTCCCAACACTCAAGGGAACAATTCCCAACAAATCTCTCACTTGGAGAGAATGCTCATGGGCTTGACAACTCGCTTCTTCGATAGCATATAGGTATTCCCAAGCACAAGGTTAAGCAATGATAGTAAGTTACAAAGAAATACAGATTCCTTCGTAGAGGAAATTTCATCTGAATGATCAAGGAAATGAGTGATAATCTCTGAATGAATGAATCCCCCCCTTCCAAAATACACTAAGTCCAACAATATATATTGTGTGCCTTAAACTGGACACTTGTCACCTTCAAAAATTACTTTGTCCACTTGGTGACTCATTCCCATCCCTCAAGAACTTAGGATAAATAATTATCCATAAATTACACTTTTCAGAAATATTAATAAAATATTCCCTTGGCTTAGCCCCCACTTTTCCATTTTTTGGTGGATTTTATCGCCCCGTCTCTTTTCTACTGATTTGTATGCATGCAATGATGTGATTTTATTAATAAATTGAGTGTGATTGCATTTTACAAGGATAGGTGCACTGACCTATTTGCATCTCGTCTCACCAGCCAAATAGCCACATAGTCGCTCTGACCACAAATACACACACACACACACATATATCGGCCCAATGCACATTTCAAGGTATTCCTCAGGCACTTACTTGAGTGCACACAAAACTATGGAATATGTGCAGTCTTCCCTTGATGTGCAATCCACACACACTTACTCAGGTGCATGCAACACTATGAAATGTGTGCACCCTTTCTTTGATAACAATCCTTGCGCACTACAAACTTGGTGCCAACGAATCACCAACCTATATGCACATTTACATTTACAATTGGTACCAATGGCTCACCATCGTATATGTACAATTAGAAATGGGGTTTGGATTAGGGACATTACACTCCCCTCCCCTTTATTTATGCACTATCCTCAGTGCATTATATACACATTTACATACAAAATTTTAAAAGTCTTCAAAAAGATGTAGATACTCTGCCCACATAGCATCCTCGTGCTCCCAAGTTGCAACCTCAGGATTGTACCAAGTCCATTGGACCTTTACTAGCTCCATGAATCGATTATGGAGTTGAGTGATTTTTTGATCCAATAATTGGTCGCACTTGAAAATCACCTTCTAGCTCCACCTGAATCATAGTCCAATCAATAACATGATTAGCATCAGGTACACATGTTTTAAGCAATGATACATGGAAAAAATTATGAATACACAAGGATGCATGCAATGCAAGCATATATGAGACAAGAGCAATCCTCTCTAGGATTTCAAATTGCCCAGAGTAACGTGCTGCCAGCTTAGAACAATTTCTCAACTTCAGGGAACTGCGTCTTTATTTTGTTCTCGAGAAAGACATGGTCACCCACTTTAAAATCTTTTTGGGTTCCACCTTTATCTACGTAGATTTTCTACCTGTCTTGGGCAGCCTTTAAATTCTACCTTACCTTTATCATCTACTCCTCCATCTCTCGAAGTAGATCTGGCCCAACCACTGCATGGTCTGCTAGGTTTTCCCAACTCACTGGGGTGTTGCAATTTCTACCATAAAGTGTCTCAAATGGGATCATCTTTAAAGATGCTTGATACCCATTGTTGTAAGAAAACTCTACCAAGCGAAGGTAGTCTTCCCATTTTTATGGTTTAGCCATCACATACATCTTGGGCATATCTTCAATCACCTGATTTACCTTCTCTGTTTGTCCATTTGCATCAGGGTGATATGTTGTGCTAAAGTTCATATTTTTCCCAAATATTTTGAATATCCCTTTCCAAAAGTTCAATGTGAACTTGGAATCTCTGTCAGACACAATTTTATTAGGTACACCATGCAGCCTAGCAATTTCTCTCATGTATATATCAGCAATGTCGATTGCCTTATGATTTGAATTCACTAGAATAAAATGGGTATCTTTAGTAAAGTTTTTTCACCACTACCATAATAGAATCATGTTGCTTAGCAGTCCTAGGTAGCCTAGTAATGAAATCCATGGTTACAACTTCCCACTTTGATGCAGACCCCTTCCCTCCTCAGGGATGCATGACCTCTCAATCAAGGATCTTCAACTATCTAAGATGGATTAGCTCCTCTAGGCCTTGCTAGCCCCAAATTGAATTAAACACGAGCCCATTTATCACTGTAGGCACAGGTTATATGGAACCCGTGGGCCCCTTTCCTTAGATCTTTAAAATATTGGAATTTCGGGCGTTAGCTCCTTTATGCTAGCCCTTCTCCACATGCGACCTCGGAGATGACCCGAGGATTAATCCCCTGAGCGCTTTGGGTTTCGGCTGCACCCTTTTCGTCCAAACCTTGAATCACAAACTCAGCTTGGCAGATCTACGGTTCTCGTCTCTCCCACAACCAACAACTGTGATTCATTTGGATTCCGGTCTTCGGGAGTTCCGCATGTCTCAACACTCCTCTTCTCCAAATTATTCATGTATATTTTAACCTTACACAATATTTACTGCTAACAAATTTTCGGTAAAAGAAAAAAAAGGATACAATGGCAAATACATACATTACACAGAGATTTTTCCCCTGGAAACCCAAATCGAGAAAACCAACATATTCTATTTTCATTCATAGTAATACATTGTTTACAATACAATATACATATGGGAGCCAACGACATCCAAAACCATAACCCAATGACCTAGATTAGTCATCAACCCTAATTCCTTAACCGAAAATAGAAAACCATTGGCAAAAAAAAACCATGTGCCAAAAAACCACCTAAATATGTGACATGTTTCCCGAGGCATAAAAGTTTTTTTCAGGGGCGCTGCCCCTACACCCCCCAAGGGGGGACCTAGCATCCCCCCCTTTAACCCCCCTTCGCGCCACATGCCCAACAATTCTGTACCCGAAATATTAGATCAAGTGCCACATGCCTCTCTTGATCGATGACTGATATTCACCCCTTACTCTGCGTCGGGCAATCTCTCTGTCCCCTTAAATCTTCTTCGAATCTAACGAAATGGTGACACATGTCCTTTCGATCAACGGTTGGGATCTCTTCTCAACTTCGAACTTCAACATTTTTCACCCTTCTACACCCCAAACCTTCTGGTTTACGAATTCCTGAAAGAACTTATGACTAACCACCACGCAACTTCTCCCAGATCAGACGGTCTAGAATGATTCCACTTCTCTTGGGTGGATCTTGATTGTCACTTTGGAAAAACCTTAAAGGATCCTCTCGTTAAATTTTCAGATCTTGTCTTCCTTCGAAGTCTTCTGTTTACCTAGGATTCGCGGACGGTTCCAGTCATCATACGCGAAACATGGCTTCCACTGCTTGGGTTATTTAATCTCCCAAGGACCAACTGGTGTCTTCAGGTGGAGTTCGTTTGGATCCATCAATGAATAATGTGGTCGAGTATAACACTGTTATAGATCTATTACGTGACGCCATTTCACATGGTGTTCAATCTTTAGAGGTTCTTCTGGACTCCCAATTAGTCATATGTCAGTTGAACGACAGTTACCGTCTAACGATTCCTACGGGAGAGGGTATGGACACTTACTTGGTCCAGACGGTTCTTGATTTCATTGATCGTAGTTCTCACAATCGACAGTTGAATATCGTGGGAAAAATGGCCTAAAACACACTATGTGGGTGAAAAAACTCAAATGGTATGGTAAAATGGTCTATTTTTACTATTAGTATAAATTTGTTACCCACTTCCTATATTGTTTTGCTATATTTTTTAACCTATGGACTAATAGAGAAGTAGAAAGACTTGGTTTTGGTGGTTTTGTCCAGGATATTTTTTGCAGTTTCCAGCATCGTATCGCCCATTCATACCTTTGACAGGTATATTCTTTCACCAGAATATAGGATGAGTTTTCACTCTGTTTTTCATTCTTGCATCATTCGATGACTATGATCCATACACCCTAGGTACGAACCCATTTATTATCGACACAAAAACTTCTCACCACTACTAGAAGTGTTGTTATTAAGTGGTAGAGACTTACCAAATATGGATTCCCTAGTTAGAATCTTTGTGTCATTTGGTGCCCATGCATAAGTTATTCCATAGGACCGAGAGTTCCTTATAGTCCTGATATGAATTTGCATTCAAACCTCATTTTCTTACTCACAGCCATCCTGACCATTACCTATGGGAATCCCCCCGAGTCTTGGTTAAACTCTTTTCCAACTCCTGAAAAAATGAAAAGATTGTCGAGTGAACTTGTCTCTTTCACACTCGTTAAATGGATTTGAAAGGGTGTCTATTTGGTATAAGTTTAACCCTTTTCTAGACCAAGTAGACTAATTATGAAAAATTAATACTCTAGTCACCATTAGCTAGAAGAGTTCTCCTGGGTATCATTTTATATTTTTTCGGGCCTAGGGGACTAAATCTACGAAAAAGGACATTTTTGGCGTTAAGTTGTAATTGCATTCCATCATCCTGCTTGTATTAGTGAGCCTATTGTCGATTCCGGATTTCTCGTTATAAGCCTCTTATCTCAACAATTTGCATCACTAGCCAAGTAGAGCCTTATATATATCCTTTGCAGCTTGACACCTTGTACCCTTAAAGGAAACATCCCCCCAAGTGTCCAAGCCCCACATGCACTTCCTTACATTAAGCATAGGTATGTTCCACTTCTTGGAAATAGATTCTTACTTGTGACACTCGTTTCCTCTCTTGTATCATAGCATTTCTTTGCCTATGAAAAAAAAAAACATGGTCGGGAAAATAATATTATCTCATATCGGCAGCAGTCATGTCGCCTTTGAACAGAGCACAAACTTTTGAGTCCATTTTCATCCAAATTTTGGGTTTAGCATGACCTTAGGAAGCAGAGCTTGTTAGTTAGAGTTTACTCCTTTGACTGGTTATTATTACAGTCCCTATGGAGAGTTTGTTGATGCCTCCTGCATCACAAAGTTTTATCATCAAGTCTATGATGTCTGAGTTATCTGTATGTCTCATGTTATTTTTCAAAGGAAGTCTATAGTTCTGTGTTGGACATTTCTCAGAACTCTTGACGTTGCATGTCAGACATACCCTCAGTGGTTCTCGAAGTCACACGAAGTTGTAGGCCTACCATGCACCCTGGTCCTACTTTCATTATGGGTAGGTAACCTTGAACCCAATAGATGACATTTCCTCATTGGTTGCTGACTGGGGGGTTTCCCTTGTGTTCGACGACAATAAATATATTCACACATTGATATTCATGCAGTGTCTTGGATTCCATTAGCCTTATTGGTGGTTTCCTCTCCTTTGTCGACAATTTTCCTTATTGGTTGTTATTCAGAAGGTCTCTCTCATGCACTACTTGCATTTGGTGCATGCGAGGGACGCAAATGGTCGTTGGTTCGTGAACATCCCATTCATTCAATCTCCTCCCAATCATCAAGCTATTTCTTTGTACCTCATGTTGAATGATGAGAGATGCCCTAATTCTCTCCTTTCAACGGGTCTCCTTCCATCGACTTCAACTCATCTATTCTAGAAATGAGACCTAGAGTCCTATGAGTACCTAGAGGCTTGCAATCATCAGGGGTAGGTTCTCTCTCCATTGACAGTTTGGAATACATCAATGTCTTATGATCGATGGATTCTTCAAGTGTTCGACCTCACCACCCTTATTCACACTTGTAGAATGTACTCGGTACCTTGCTACCTACTTTCATTATCAGTGGGTTGTCTCACGTTTGTTAACCATATACCTTAATGACCGATAATTAAACAAAGTCTCATTGTGTTCGACCTCAACTCCTCTATTCACATGATGTAGACTTTCACCTTTGGCGGATAATGTAGAATACCTCCAGCTTACAGTAGCAACATTCCTCAATTGTTATTGTCTTTCATTGGACCACTACCTATATGACTTCAGTGATCATGGGAGATCAGATTGTACTCAATTGTATATAGATATCTTCATATTGATTTTGAGACTGGATTCCACTATGCCTTGTTCATTACTATGACGGCCTAGGGCATATGTCCTCTTTGTATTTCCTATTCATGGCCATGAACAACTATTTGATATATTTCCACATGGATCTACAGTGTAATTCAGATTGGCAGCCATGTGTACAAAGTCATTATGGATTGTAATATTCTCATGAGAAACTAGTACTTCCAGTTGAGTCTTCATTACTCCACTTCTGGTAATTATAATGTATTTCGGCCATCGCAAATAGTCCTCTGACCTCACACATTAGGGGGATTATGTTACAACAAATTTTGCCTCACTCCATGCAACTTGGTTGGATGGACTTCCATTTCCCTATGTAGACTTGAAGTTCCCTTTTTGTGCATTCCAAATCCAAAAAAGCATAGTTTTCCACATATACACACCCTATCAATTATACAACAAACATATACACAGGTTTCTCCACTACAACCCGCGTACATTGGGTTTGGTGCTCAAATTAAAAATTATGTTGGGTTTCCATGCCATGTCATGAGATCCATGATCCTTGACCTTCCATATACTTGAAACGCTCTTACTCGTCCCTTCAGTTCCATTTGAAGGATATAAATTGAGTCATATTCAAGCCTTGAGGGATTGAAAAATTCAACTTTGATAGAAAAGACACTCTAGATAAATTTCACTTCATGTTGAGTCTGCATTGCCTTGTCCTTGAAAGTTTGAACTCCTTGTTCAACACCCAAGCTCTTCCTTATTTGTGATGGAGAACCTCATTGACTCCTATATATGAGCTTGCCTTTGGTGGAGGATTAATGTGGTGCAGGCCCAACTGGAGGGACTTAGTTTCTCAGTTCCAATATATGTCATTACAGAAGTTTGTCACCTATGTACTTCTGCTGATTATTTTAATAGAAATACTCTTTTCTTGTCCAATTGATATCTTGCAAATATTTGAATTATTATTCCATGGGCATATTTGTCATGCATGTTAATGGATTATGCTAATTTGTATGCTAACATTATATATTATCATCATATGCTTGTGTATATTGGTTCTTGAGGACAAGATGCAAGTATAAATCTTTGGCTTCTGTGCTCCATGGTGGTCTTCTTCGAACGTCTGTACGAGGTAGGCTCTTAGCCTTGTCTTGTTAGCATTTCACTTATATAGCATACTTCAGATTAGAGTTTATTTCTGCATGCCATTTTGTTTGTTGTGGTTTACCCCTAGTGATCCAGATTTTCTGAGCATAATGAAATGACTACAGATTATTAACAGGTGCTTAACACAAAATAACAGAGATATAGTAAAATTGGTTTTCTATTCAAGAAGGAAATAAGTTGAAACTGTAAAATGCAGCGAAAACAAGCTTGCTGGAATGGTGACGGCTTATCTCTGAGAAGAGATGTGACGGTTGTGCTCATTCGCAAGAAGATGATTACAATGAGGCTCTAAAGGCCCTTTTTACAATAAACAGGAATGCAAAAAACCCTAGACATCCAAAAACCTAACCCTAGGAGATGAAGCACTAAAATTTGGGTAAGTTAGTACATCAACTTCCCGTGGTCGTAACTTTTGCATACGATCTCTGTTTTAGGCGTATGATAGCCCATTGGAAAGGTATAGTCAAGTAGATTCATTTTGGGGGATAAATTATGCCTTTGGATATCATTGAGAAGCTCTATCCCAAAAAGCCTTCATTTAGGCCCTCAAAATGGCCCCAAAAGTTAAAACTGCTAAAAATAGTAAATTGCCAAAATTGTCAGAAAATTGTTTTGAGCCAGTTGGAAGAGGTGGGTGGCCACCGATATCCACCTAGATCGCCTAGCCATAAAGATATTTTCCCCGTAACAAACTATCACAATGAAACATTATCTGATGATGTTTGTATTACCCCCAGGATATACCCAATTGTAAATGTAGATATGTTTTATAGTCTGGTGAGCCAAGATATCATAGGGAAAAGTGCTTGTGTGATTATTAGGCTGAAGAACCTATATGCTAAAAGGATAGTGATCCTATCATTGTAATAGGTATTACTGATATTATTAGTAAAATATATCACTGTTGTAGACCAAGTCAGGTGAAAGAGTATGGGGGGCTAGGACTCCACAAGAGGGAAACGGGGAGAAAGGAAAGGGGCTAAGTCATGGGGGCTTAAACCAATGAATAAAATAATATTATTCCTCAATGATCAGCTTTATGTTATAATTTTAACATAAGTTCCTAACTGAGAGGAACAAATTACCAAGTGGAGTCACGGAATTTCATAGAGTGACAAGTGTCAAGATAGGAACATGCAATATAATGGGGGGATTCTTTCATTATTTGGGCATTCACTATGACCATTCATACCTTCCTACGATAATTATTCATACATGTACTTGGGAAAGATTTAGAGTTTTTTGTAAGGAGTAAACCTGGGTAATTTGAGTGGAAGAAGCAGGTTGTCAGACCCATGTGCATTTTAAGGAGCGGGTTGTCAGGCCCTTGAGCATTCTCTCCAAGTGAGAGCATTCTCTCCAAGTGAGAGAACTATTGAAAATTGGTTTCCTTTTGTGCCAGGTTGTAACTACATGGATTTGATACTTCCTGTTCGACCTATTTCTGAAGCCCCGGAAGGGAAGTGGGACAACCGAAGGACTGTTGAGAAGAGAAGGGGTACACTTCCTGGGGTGGGACAGGTTGTGGGGAATGAGAGGCTGTAGGATTATTGTTGGAGTTGGAACCTTAGTTTGAGCATTTTTGTTGTTGATAGACCTTAGCTTGGCTTAGGATTCCTTTGCCTTAGTGGAGTTTTAGCCCCATCTCGGGGGTGACCTGCCGCTGAGAGTTTATGAGACAGAAATTCTATGGCTAGGAGGAAAGTCTAATGTCTCCACGCAATTGGTGAATTAATAAAAAGATAAGTGTTATTTTATCTTCTTTTTTTATGTTATTTATTGTGTGAATTCTTATATAAATTTTGTATGATTTATTATACATGTTTATGCATGATTTGTATGATGTTTGCACCACAATATTGCTGCATAACCAGAGCATTTTATGAATTAATGGTATCGATGGAGGAATTTTTGTGTGGCATGACCCAACTTATGGATGGGATGTTACAATGTGGTATCACAACAAAAATAATAAACATAAAAGGACTCAACTAGGTGGAAAGGTATGTTACAATGTAGTATCAAAGCAAAAATAATAGAGATAACATGACTCAACTAGGTGGTGGGGTACACTACAATGTGGTATCAGAGCCACATGTTCAATACTAAGCCTGCATGGGCCAGCTAGAAAAATGTTGAAGATAAATTGTATAAATTTAATTTCAGAGTATGTCTGCAAATTGTTCAACAAAAGGATTCCTATGAATTTGGGGAAGAATTCATGGGGAATTTAAATAAATTTAGTCAGGGATTTTAAATTCCCAAATTTTAATTGCATTTTGAGAAAATGTGTGCCTGTAGATGGCCGAATTTCAAATTACAGAGGAAATCATGGCATAAGTGGTAAGAATCCCCAATTTTTGAATGGAATTGAAGAAAATTCATGCCCAAAATTGTTAACCGAGTGCACACGGGGATAATTGGTTGTTGCAGAGGTTTAATGAGGAATTTTTGGGCCTGTAATTGGCCGAATTCAATATTTACAGAGCTTCAATGGTGGCCAATGGAAGAAATTGCAAATTGGCTGTATTTGAAAATGAAAAAAATGAGAAATTTTGGAAAATTGGAAAACTTTGGGTATTTTTCCATACAATGATGTCAGCATGATGTGGAGGCCACACGCCAACTAACATGGCAGAAGATTGGCATGTACTACCACAATGGTAGGGCCATGGTGGTTGATGTGGTAGGTGGTAAGTGATGTGGAGCTGTAGTGGTGGGGTGCCTTCCTATCCTATAGAACTTTGAATCTAGACCTATGGTGAGATCTCGAAAATAGACTAAGTATCAAGACATCACATAGTGAGGTGAGATCTCAAAAATTTTGTAAGTATCAAGTCATCCTAGAGCATAGTGAGATATAGAAAATTGACTAAGTATCAAGCCACCATGGAGCACGGTGGGATATCGAAAAATTCCTAAGTATCAAGACATCGCAAAGCGCAATGACATCTCAAAAATTGACTAAGTATGAAGACATTGTGGAGTGCAGTGAGATCTCTAAAATTGACTAAGTATCAAGACATCATAGACCACGGTGAATGATATGAATTTGTATAAGTATGAGGAATTGTTTGGATGGATGGAGCCACAAATACAGAAAAGTGAATCGGGTAAATGCCTTAGACCTGCAATGAATTTCTTGGAAAAGTTTCTAAGTATGGGTGCAAAATAAGGGTGGCGAAACATGAGAGTGTATTTGGGAGGCCACAAAAGTTTGAATGGAAGAAATGATGACCTTAGAACCATGGTGAAATGTTTTAATGATTGAGATTGAATTAGAGTCCAAATTAGAGGGTTGTTGGGTATCAAGTTCATGTCGAGCGTTCTGGTGGCCAGTGATAAGATATCAACGGTCAATATTAAATACAAAGGAATGATCAAAGGGTTGTTGAGCGTTGAAGCTATGTTTCATGTGCTGATGGATATCCTTTCCTAGGTAATATTCCTTTTCTTACCAATGCCATCTATAAATTTCTACTCAAGACTCATAATTGGTCAAGAGAAAAATCATTGGAAAGGTTTTGGATGGAGGAATTCATTCATGTACCCAGAACTATGAATTGAGTAGAAAAATTCACAGGAAGTTAGGAAGAAGATTTCAGGTGATTGTAAAAGGAAAACGCGGGCACATGTTTCCAGAGTTGTATGGATTTTAGTTATCAAATGTTGTTGTATGCATATTTGACCAAACTTAAGGTTGCAGATAGAATAGATTAAATGCAAGGAATTATAAAGATATGAGGAGTAAGAAACATGCATATTTCCAAATGCACATATGGTTTCTTAGGAAGATGCAAGGATCGAATATTGGGGTTCAATGGGAAACATGGAAGAAGCCCAATGAAATTCTTGTTTTAAGGAAAATAATCATAGATGACACTATGCATACCATATGTGGATGCTAGGTAAGAATTTCCATCTCTAGCTCATGATAATGCATGTACAACAGGTACACATGGGGATGCAAAGCATTGAATCATGAAAGGTGGATTAGAAATAAGGTAAAATGGTTTGAAATTTGGTTAAAGGTGAGAAGAGGGACTCAAGTAAAGACTGCTCTATCAAGGATTCCTTGCAATATTATCAAACGACAAAAATGAATAATGTAAGATACAAATCTAGGTGCAACCATGTGTTGATTGTGGAGCCTGGTTATCTTCCTAATTCAAAAGTCTTGTTTAAACTGTGTTTGGATCCCATTTTCTAATGGGGGGGTGTGGGGGGTCTTTCTCGCCCACATCTCTCGCCAAGGAGGTTTAGGGGGAACGACGAGAAATTTTGGATCCCCCCCTTAGTGGGGGTTCAAGGAAGTCGCCCCCAAAAGTAAAGTTTTGGAAAATTGCCTTATAAAATATTGTAATTTCATAGTCAATATGGATTGTTCAATATAAGGTCACATATATAATAGTAGAAGTTATGTTAGGGATTTTTTCCCTAGAAGGAAACGTTCTTTTATGTATGAGGGAATTGTATTGCGACTATGTGTGAGAGCGAATATTGTATTCTAAGAGAGGAGACTGCGAGAGAAAGAATATGAAGTTACAATGGGTGTGTTGTAGATTGTATCCCTTAATTTGTTGGATAATATTAAAGGAAATCCCTGGAAATTTCTCTGGTGGATGTAGCCCACACTTGGTGAACCACGTATATCTATGTCTTTGTTTTGTTGTGTATTTTTTGTGTTTTATTTCTACATCTATTTTATTTTATTGCTCCGCAATCTTGTTTTTTTAACACCATGAGTGGAATCAGGGTGCAATATTAAAGATTTAGAGGATGAAGTAGTGAAGATCCATTCACTTTAAAGGATATCAATGTAAAGATAAAGTAGTGCTTTGTGGGAAGAACTGTTCAAAAAAGGATTGAAATATAAAGATGTTAGTTTTCTGATAAAGGAAGACAGAGAGTATACATGGAGACGAGGTGCATAAGGTGCATCATCTCTAGGGACCAATTATGCATTTTTGGGGTTATACCTCCATTATTTTTTTTCAGAGTAGTGAAGTGTAAGCATGGTATGAATGATATAACTCCAGGGGTGAAGTAATGAATGTTCATGCATGCTAAAACATGTCAAAAGATGCATAAAGTGATGCATTTTGTGCATAATGTTTCTAGAAGTATGAAAGCATACTTTTGGGGTAGGTATTACATGAATTTAAGTGCATTCTAGGATTGGATAAAGTTGAGTAATTGAAGATAGTGGAAAAAGGTACCACTAGGTGGATGCCAAGTTATTTTGAGTCTATTGCAGCACTCAAAGAACTGTGGTAGCAATGAAAATGATTGTTGATGCTATAGAGAATGTTGGATGCAGTTCAAAAGTACGAAGTGCATTCCCATGATAGAGTGGGAGGTTTTTTCAAAAGGATTCAAGCATGGGGGTGATTTTCTGAGGGGAAAATCAACAAGGAACCATGAAGAAAAAAATGGTTCTATGCTTAGCAAGAAAGAAAAAAGTGACAAATATTGAAGAGAACCATCTAAAATGGAAAGGAGATTTTGGTATTACGGATCCAGGATGCTGGAAGCACCACTAGAGTTCATGATGTCATTTTGTTGGAAACTGACTATGCAAGTTAAGTTTGAGACCAAATTGGATATGGAAGGAGAAGTGAATGGTATAAGAACCACAAGTGTTGAAGTGTTCAATCAACATAGCCTGAATAAAATTGGACCAATAAAGTAAATGGATGTTTAAGATCCAAAGTTAGTAAGACAACATGGTTGGAAATGTAAATTTGGTCATGTATGATCTGGCTAGAAGTGGCCAGAAAAGCAAGAAAACATGCTCACTTATTCCAACAAGATAAGGTTGGATTAGATGGACCCACGGAATATATGAATGTTGAAGATTAATATTAGCATAGTATATGGTTGGAAATGTAAAGTGACCAGGTGTGGTTTGGATGAAAAAAAAAGTGCTCATGGAAGCAAGAAATCATGTTCAATTATTTCAGTAAGAGCATAAAAGAGTACAAGAATCCAGTGAGACTTGAGATAGCCAGGAACAAGAAAGAGAGTTGCAAAGGAATAAAGAGGTTACTGCAAGTGTTGTATCAAAAACTATGCCATGGCTTCTTGGACAACCATACATAACACAATAAGTCGAAATGCGTATGTATTTATGAGCATGTTAAGAATGCACTCTTAATGCATATAGATATGCAATAGTGTTTGTATATTTTTTAATATATATAACATGTTGAAGACTAGGAGTAGTGTATTGTTATATATATGCATTTAAAAATTTGCTAATGACGGTTGTTGTGCTAGGAAAGAGATATTTATTGCATGATTTCAAGTGTTGATGATGATGATGTTGCTAATAGTCATCAATATGAAGAATATATTAGAAGGGTAAAATGTTGATAAGAGGTTTGTAAAGGAATCCCGTGATATTCTACCAGTTACTAGCTAATCAAGCAGGATCAACAAATTCATTGGTAGGTATGCAGGTATGATTTTGATGTACTTATGTTGCATAATCATTGAAGGGAATCTAAGTAAGAATTTACTCAGCCATAGATTATTTTGTGAAGTGATATTATTATGTGTTTGAATGCATTCACTGGAATGATTTACCATTCAATGTGGTAAAGGATGAAAGCTTATGATATTTAGAAAAGTCATTTAACTTTTGAATGCATACATATGACATAATAGCATGTCATGATCTGTTGGTTATGAATTAATAACCAAGGAAAATAAAGGGTTATCACCTTGTTATAGAAGTGAATGCCAACAAATCTAACCATGTGTGAAGCCATGAAATGTTTGGTTATGGAAAGGCTATAGTGTCACACAAGTATCTTGTGGTCTTCCGCTTATAATTGAAGTTTGGACTACAACATTTTTTCTAACATTGAAAAGCACCACTGAATTTTATTCTTGGTGTAGTGTTTGGGTCGAAAAGGAAGGAATCCAAATGGTTGAGCACACAAGTGGAAGTGTATGGATGATGTGTTGAGGCATTGGCCAAACCTTCCAATTCAACATGGTGGGATGCATAATTTAGATAAAGGGAATTATGAAAATCAATGCAAAGGTGCATTGAATAACATGTATGGATAGATTATGAAAGGGTGCAAGTGGTAGAGTTGCACACGTGCATGATAAGTTAGAGATATTAATGATCAAATATATTTTATTGAATGCATTGTGTTGAATGCATGCATACATATTATATTTTAAAGAAATGGTTATGCTAAAACCCGAAATGTTGTGATTATTACTAACTCATGAAGTTGAGAACATTTCAGGAGTTGTTAGATATTGCAATGAAAGAGTTGCAGGATAAAGTAGTCACATGAGGATGGACTACAACAAAGCTCTTCCATGGAAACACATTGATTAAAATAGTGATGGCTAAAAGAAAGAAAAGCTCGGTTGTTGATAGTACATGTGCGGGGAATGATAATATCATTCCAATTAATAAATGGATTGGTAGAAGTGATTGAATTGTTAAGTGTAAGCAATTCTGAGATCACTTCGTGAATTTTTGTAAATATTACAATAAGAATATATTGTATAGGAAATACTAACAATGTGTTTGGATGAAGGAAAGTTAGGAGTATTGTAGGGAAATTGGTCTCAAGTATAACACTAATGAAAGCCATAATAAAGACTGAATCTTGATGATGCAACAACCAAGAAATTATGATCTGGAATCTCATACTTGGTAAAACTTTGAATTTCCTTATAAAACAAATTTGAACTTATAAATGAAATTGTTATAATATTGTCTCATGTTGATTGTATGTGTGTGATACAGATGAGATGATGCTTATTGAAGATGTAAATTTCAGGTAGAAAGGTTATTGTTGGACACAGTAACCCTATGATTTCCATGGAGTGTAGACCCTTAGTGGGGGTCTAGTAATCAGTTGGTGCTCTCCTTGTATGTGAAAGCCTTGGCAAGATGGACCATTGAAGGATTGTTTATTAATGAAGGGATGATTGAGCCTAGAAGGGTGAATGCAGTAAGGAAGAAGTAGCTCAAGAATGCCTGTGGCATGGTGGATAAAATCATGAGGGCGTGTAAGAAAGAACACTGAGATGAATTATTACCCATAGTAACTATGTGGAATATAGAAAAATGATTTTAGCTGAAGTATGAAAACATGAATCTGGCGCTTGAAAGAAGAGCACCAGAAGGATAACAAGCTTCAATAGCAAAGGCATGGAGATTTTTGAAGAATTTTGGATGTACATTGTATATAATGCAATGAGGACAGTGCATAAATAAGGGGGATGGGAATGTAATACCCCCAGAATAAACCCAATCGTAAATGTACATATGTTTTATAGGTCGATGAGTCGTGATATTATAGGCTAGAGTGTCTGTGTGATTATTAGGTCGGAGAGCCTAGATGCTAAAATGCTAGTGAGCCTACCATTGTAATAAGTATCACTCATATTATTAATAAAATATATCACTATTGCAGACCAAGTCAGATGAAAGAGTATGGAGGGATAGGAATCCACAAGAGGGAAAGGGGGCGAAAGGAAAGGGGTTAAGTCATGGGGGATTAAGCCAAGGAATAAAATAATATTATTCCTCAATCATAAGCTTTATGTTATATTTTTATCATAAGTTTCTAAGTGAGAGGAACATATTACCTAGTGGAGTCAAGGAATTTCCTAGAGTGACAAGTGTCAAGAGAGGAACATGCAATATAATGGGGGAATTCTCTCATTATTTGGGCATTCACTTTGACCATTTGTACCTTCTTTTGATTACCATTCATGCATGTACTTGGGGAAGATTTGGAGCTATTTGTAAGGAGTAAACCTAGTTAATTTGAGTGGAATAAGTAGGTTTTCACACCCATGTGCATTTGAAGAAGTAGATTTTCAAACCTATGAGCATTCTCTATAGGTGAGAGAATTTCTAGGAATTGGTTTCCCTATGTGTCAGGTTGAAACTACAGGGCTATGAGACTTCTTGTTTAGCCTGTTGTTGAATCCCTGGAAGGGAAGTGGGAGAGCCAAAGGACTGTTGAGTAGACAAGGGGTACACTTGTTGGGGTGGGACAGGCTATGGGGAATGAGAGGATGTAGGTTTATTGTTGGAGTTGGAACATTAGTCTGAGCATTTCTGATGTTGATAGACCTTATCCTGGATTAGGATATCTTTTCCCTGCTGGAGTCTTAGCCCCAAATCGGTGTTGTAGCCTTAATTTCCACCCTATAGGCTAGAGAGGAAGCCATCAGAGGATAGAATCCATAGTACATTTTTTTCCTGAGGTTTGACACCTTTCAGAGAATTTTTGGAGGCCCTCGCATGACACATAGTAGGAAACAAGCAAGGTCGTCATTGGAAACTACTGGCTCAACAAGAAAGGCATTGTTAGACTTCTAGAATCGAGGAGTTACGAGATGATATGTGATGGATGAGTTGGATATTCATGGAAAAGGCCTAGGAACTCACATCATTCGAGTCTCTGGTGGCCTCTAGAAGATATAAAAGCCTCTCCCAAGCCTCCTCCAAGAGCTATATAACAAATGAAAGCCTTGGGAAAGAAAAAAAGGAATTGAAAGGTAATGTTATGTTTCTCAACTAAAAATGTGTCTATCAATACAACCAAGAGTCTTCTATTCTTCCATTCTTCCATTATTTCTCTCTTGCTTCTTCTTTCTCAATTTCTCTCTGCAAATGTGTGTGGTATTTTCTAGCTAGATCTATTTTGTGTAGGTTCAACACATTTACATGGTATCAGAGCCAAAAGACTGCTAAGCAAAGCTACACCAAATTATTTTTGCAGGGACCAAAGATTGAAGACAACGGAAAAATGGAATTCTCAAATGAATTCATTCTTACACCTTACAATTACTTTGCATGGAAGGAGAGAATAATCATGCATCTCTGAACCATAGGATTGTACAGGTTAAACTTGAATATAGAGACAAAACTAACCTCAACCATATAAAATTCCAAGTATCTAAATCAAATGGATGAGGCATTCAGAACAATTTGCAGTCTCATCTCTCCTGATCTCCTTTTTCACATATCTTCCTGTAAAACCCCCAATAAAGCTTGGACCATCTTGGAAGGGATCTTTGGAAAAAAGGATGAGATGAGGGGACACATGCTCAAGGTGTAATTTCTCACATTGGATCCAAAAATCTTCGACAATCTCCAAGATTTTTTTACAAAACACAAGGATTTACTGTCGCAACTCAAAGCTTGCGGGGTTGATAAATTTAAGGAGGAGAAAAAAATGGTTCTCACCATTCTCTCCAAACTTGGTCCTGAATTCTCGGTGTTTGTATCCACATTCCATTCAGTCAAATTCTCCTCTGGAGCCACTTGGAAGATGCCTTCTCTTGAGGAATTTATCGAATCCCTTACACAAGAGCAAACCAAGCTCATCAACATGGGAAAAATCAAAGGCCCAAAGGCGCATGCACTTACTATGAAATATGGAAGCCATCAATATAAAAAATATAAAGATAAAGACAAAATGAAATCTCATGAAAATTTGAAGAAGGAAGGGTACTCAAAACCCTACACCAATGCCTTTGGATCCAAAGGTGGAAAGGGAAGAAAAGGGAAGAAATGCACATACTGCCATAAAAGATTCCATCTAGAATCCACATGAATGCAGAAAAAAATAGATCTAATGACTCAAATACTTCAGAAAAATAACCTTGGAGATCCCATCCCCGAGGGTGCCAAGAAGAAGAAGCCAGAAGATCAGAATCCCCAAAAATGCAATTCTATCCATGCCTTGATTGCCATCAACTCCTCTCTCGATGCTTGGATCGTAGATTCATGAGCATCACATCACATGGCTGCCACAAAAGTAGTCTATTCTTCATTGGATGCATGCAAAGGTCCTCCTATTCTGATGGGGGACAACTCTCCAGTTGAGGTCTTCGACAAAGGAAGGATTGAACTCACCAATGAAAGCTTTGAGAATGTGTTGCACATTCCCAAATTTTTCGTCAATCTTCTCTCCGTGTATCAGATGAAGAATTCTGACACCATCAATAAATTCATATTCACACCAAATGCAGTGGAAATCTATGACATGCAAACCAATTCCAGGGTTTCTACCGGTGATGTAAATCATCAATCTAGATTGTATACATTTTCTAAATTTATTGAACCAAATTATGATTTACTGCTTACCCATGCTGATGAAAGTAGTAGGATATGGCACAAAAGGTTCGAGCATTTGAATTTCAGATATATGAAACATATTAGCAAGCACAGATTGATTGATGGTCTACCAGACATCCATTTCTCCAAAGGAATCTGTGAGGGATGTGTTCATGGAAAACACCCTCAAGAGAATTTCAACAAAGGAAAGAATTAGAGAGCTTCCTCTCCTTTAGATCTGATCCATAGTGACCTCATGGGTCCTTTTCCACATCCACCAATCAAAAAATCTAGGTTTGTTCTCATTTTTGTTGATGATATATCACATTTCACATGGATTTACTTTCTCGGGCAAAAATCCAAGGTCTTTCAACACCTCAAAGATTTCAAAGCCCTTGTTGAGACACAGTCCGGGAAGAAAATAAAAATCCTCCGAATTGATAATGGGGGAGAGTATGTCAACCATGAGATCCATAATATTTTTCATGAGGTAGGGATTTAGTTGCAGCACATAATTCCCTATACTCTGCAACAAAACAGAGTTGTTGAGCGGAAAAACAGATCTCTAAAAGAGATGGCATCTTCCATGCTACATTCAAAGTCACTACCACAGAGACTATGGGCCGAAGCACATAATTGTGAAACCTACATCGAAAACATATCTCCCCATATATATTTCAAGGATAAGACCCCCTACGAGGCTTGGAGCGGCCTCAAACCTGAAGTGACCCACTTTCATATTTTCAGTTCACGTGCATGGGCCCAGATTCCCTCTGAAAATAGGAAGGCAATTGATCCACAAATCACAGAGTGTATCTTTGTTGGATACCTTGATGGTGTGAAGGGATATAGACTTATTGATATTTCCTCGGACCGACTAATCATTGAGCGAAGTTTCCAATTGCAGAAAAGTGTCTCGCATGTACCTCAACAGTCGCATGCAGACACCTTCATTCTTCCACCCATATGAGATGATGAGCATGCACATGCCGACTCTTCTTCAGATGAGAGTTCTAATTCAGAGGATTCATATGATCCATATACAGAGTCAGTACAGTCAGATACACAGTCAGTGCATCCAGATGTAGATACAGAGCCACAACGGAGGCCCAAGTGGCCCCAGATTACTCTTCAAGATGTAGGGGATATTTTTGGTGATCCAACTGATACTAGGAGGAATCAATCTGATTTCGAGGAGTCTCCTATTGCACTCACTTCCACTAAACCATTACCATCTAGACATCTTTTCTTGGTTCAGTCTTCAGATCCATAGTCTTATGGCGAGGCTGTTGGAAATCCCTTTTGGGAATCCTCCATGAAGGAGGAGTACAACTCCCTCCTCGAGAACCAAAATTAGGATCTATTTCCCCTTCCTTCTGGAAGGAAAGTTTTTAGGTGCAGATGGGTCTATGGGACCAAGAGCATAGTGGGTGGATAGATTAGCAGATACAAATCAAGGCTTGTTTCCAAAAGATTTCAGTAGGTACATGGCATTGACTATGAAGAGACCTTCGCTCCAGTAGAGAATATGGATTCCATATGATTAGAACTTACCATTGCGACAACCAAGGGATGGGAAGTCCATCAGATGGATGTGAAGAATGTGTTTCTTCACGGTGATCTCTCTAAGGAGATCTATATGGAGAATCCCTAGGGATTTATGCAAGATTCATCTTTGGTCTGTCGACTGAAGAAGTCTCTTTATGGCCTCAAGCAAGCTATAAGGGCATGGTATGCCAAGATGGACTCCTACCTATTGTCAAAGAACTTTGTACGTTGTAAATCAGACCCAAATGTCTACATGCTCAGGATGGTTGATTCACATCTACTCTTAATTCTGTATGTTGATAATTTGTTGATCACCGTTTCCTTGACTTCAGGGATTGTTGCAGTTAAGAGGATTCTACATGATAGGTTTTTGGTGATGGACATGGGTTTGGTACACTTCTTCCTTGGACTCGAGTTCAGTCAGGATGAATCAGGAATCAAACTATCTCATGCCAAGTATGCTCAAGATATCCTTGAGAGATTTCACATGACAGATCGCAAGTCTGTTCCGACTCCTTTCCTATCAGGAGTCAAACTTGAGGATGGCGAGGACACTCCACTGGTTGACAACACATTGTACAAACAACTAGTGGGGAGCTTGTTGTATCTCACACACTCCAAACCAGATCTCTCCTATGTAGTTGGTGCAATTTCCAAGTTCATGCAGGAGCCACATGAGCTACATTGGAAGGCTGCAAAGTGTATCCTTCGATACGTGTAAGGCACCATCACCTTTGGGATTCATTATGCAATAGACTCTACATTAGATCTCATCGGGTTCACTGATTCTGACTGGGCTGGCGATAACACTAATCACAAGTCCACATTTGGTTACTCACTCAGTCTTGGTTCCGAGCCTATTTGTTGGTTGAGAAAGAAGCAGGATGTTATTTCTCTTTCTTAAGTTGAGGCAAAGTACAGAGGGGTAGTTAACATAACCATTTAGGATATGTGGCTACAACATTTTCTCACTAAGTTGGGCATTCAATTTCATCGGTCGATCGTCATCTGGTGTGACAACCAAAGCACTCTGAAGTTCTGCAGAGATCCAATTTAGAGGCAATAGACAAATCACATCAAGAACCACATGCACTACATCCAGGACTTAGTACATGAGGGGATCATCGACCTACAATTTTTTCCTTCAACATAACAGATGACAAACATCTTCACCAAGACCTTCACTAAGCATAAGTTCCATTCTCTGCGAATTCGTCTTGGAGTTAAGGACACCGTTGTCTAGCAACTACAGTTCTTCTTTTTTATATACATTGCACCTTGAGGGGGGTTTTTCCCATGAGGTTTTCCCTCTTTCCTCACTTTATTTCAGTGTATCTTTTGTATATGGGTACCTAACATGGCCTCATTGTCGAGACCCATTCTTTATTTTCACCATATTGATGTTCAGGGGGGGTGTTGAAGTTACTTCACACACACCTAGGATTTATTTTTCCTAAGGTTTTTCCTATGTTTATTAGTTTTTATCCAGTCTCCTAAATTTTAGGGAGAATATTACTCTAGGAGAATATTACTCTAGGAGAATATTCTCTTCATTTTTCACTTCAGTTTGACTAGTTGAGTGGAGTCTAGATGCTGCATTGGCTTTGTCTCCATGCAACATTGGGATCATCACCAACTAATGCACATTATCCTTGGTATCATCATCATACAAGTGTATTACCCATGATTCCTTGATCTCCTCCTCACTTCACTATGTTTCAACCAGTTAACTGAATACTGGTAGACTAGTTAACTCAGCTAGGTGACAGTTCACTCCCGTAACTGCCCGAGAGACTAGAATAGGTGGCATTTCACTCCCATAACTGTTGGTGTGTGTCCAGATCATTTTATACCACCACTATGGTGCATTGGATTCACCTTTAATGTGCACTGGTTGAGTTATACAGAGTATATCATGTGTAAATTATTCATTAATCATTACAGTTAATGAGAATTCTTCCATTCTTTTTCTCTTGCTTCTTCTTTCCCAATTTCTCTCTGCAAATGTGCGTGGTATTTTCTAGATAGATATATTTTGTGCAGGTTCAACACATTTACAGTCACATCTCTTCTCAGAGATAAGATGCCACCATTCTAGCAAGCTTGTTTCAGTCTGCATTTTACAATTTTCAGCATATTTATTATTATTCACTGTGTCTCTGTGTTAATATTATATGTGGTTTAATTTCGTTCCAATCATAAATTTGGGTCAGTGATATAAAAGCGGTATCCTCCTTGTCATTTTTTTAATGCATGTCCTCAACGCAGTCAAGGTATAGAGAGTTGGGTCTCGAGCTTGTTTCTCTTGAGGAAAACTGCTCTCGCACACCCAATAAACCCTCTATGGTAGGCGAAAATAAAGACAATGGGACATGATTTCCTTTCAAAATGTTGCTCAAGGAATCCCTTGATCGACAGAGGAACGAGATGATGGAAAAATTTGCACAAATCCTTTGACGACTGCCAACAAGTGACACATCCACCTCAAGTGGAGGCTCCACCCCCTTCAAGGTACAAATCAATTTTGATATTCATATATTTAAAGTTCAAATAAATGTTGATGCCTTAGATAAATGGTTAAAACTTCTAGAAGGGTATTTTTCTATCCACAATTTTTCTGATATAGAAAATATTACATTTGCGCTCCTCAAGGCTGTCCCCATGTCAAATATTGGTGGGAAACTTTTTGTGAGCAAAACAAAATAGAGAGATCCACATTATTTGTAGTTTCACCCACTTGGGGTTCCTTCAGAGATGTTATTAAGGAATGATACTACCTTGTTGGAATTTATGACGACTTGTTTTCAAGATGGACCACCTTGTGGCAAGAAAGAGACCAAACAATGCCAGAGTTCACTAATGTCTTCCATACCTTGCACACCAAGATGAGTATCAAAGATTCTGAGTGACATATGGTGCTCAAGTACCACCGTGGTATGCATAGATACATCCAAACATAAACGGATTTTTTGGACATCTCATCCTTGGGTGAAACCTATCGATATGTCATCAAAATCGAGTAGAAGTTGAAAACAAAAGACGTGACAGTTTAGGTTTAGAAACCCCTCACATCAGAACCAGGGCAAGGAAAATCCTAACCCGTAGAACAAAGGACAGAGAAAATATGGGCAACCTCAGTACAACCATTCCAAGCCACAAGTAAAGAAGGAAAATGGGAAGACGAAGAAAGATATTGAGAAGTTTGTCTTCTTCATGATTCACTCTCAGAGTGAGCGAAAGGTTGCAGCCACATCCATGGCCTCTGCGACTGAACTCTCCATGCAATAGAAGCATGTGGATAAGGTCATGGAAGAATACAAAGACATATTATCATCACCTACTGGGGTACCTATGCACTGTCAGGTCAAGCATTTTGGATCACGTTGTCATTGATGCCAATGGTTTGATTAATTGATGTCATTGATTAATGTCAAGTAATGATTGATTGATTGATGTCAATGGATTGATTGATAGTCTTGATTGATTGATGATTGATGAACAATGTATATGTATTTTCCTTGATGAGAATGATAGATGTCAAGTGGAAACCAATCGATGAAGATGGATCAATAAGTTATCATTGATATGATGTATAGATGAAGATGGATCAATGAGTTGTCATTGATACATGATGAGCATGAATTCTTTGATATATGATGCATAGTTTGATGACTCATTATTTTCTTGTCATGGTTGATAAGAAGTACAAATGGATGAACTCCAAAGTGGTCCCCTTATGGTGAAAGCCCTCACGGGAAGACGCTTTGCGGTTGAGTTCTGGTTGAGAGAACCCATGCTTGTATGTGGAATAATGAGATGAAGATCAATTATTTTGTTGGTGAAACTATCCTAGATGGATAGTGTTTTTCATGCCATTTCCAGTGGTATGTGGAATGCCACATAAATCCTCACGGTTTGAGAGTTATGGCCCTATGAAGATGGACCCCGATATGATGGCTTGAAGCCCCATAAGGTCAAAGAAGTCAAAGTGCTTGAGAAGAAGAAATTATTGTTTAACTAATAAAGAGAAGTGACAAAATCAATAAAGATTATTTAAATATTAAAGTGAGGTGACAAAAGAAAGAAGGAATATTTAAATGATAAAGTAATGGAGAACTTTCTATTTATGGAAAGTGGTTAACCCTAAAATGAGGAAAATAGGTTGAGTGACCTAGAAGTGGGTTAAGTGACCTAGAATATGAAGAGTATAAATAAGAGGCTAGGGTCTCTTGTGAAGAGTACATTTTTGGGAGTATCTCTTGTGTATATTTTGTGTGTATCTCTTGAGCATGATTGAAGATATATTCTGAGAGAGAGAGCGTGAGGAGGATCTCATGGACACATCAAAGTTTCGACAATGTCTGAGATCTTGATGGAAAAAGTCTCGGAGCTTCATAAACCCTAGTTTCTAAGGTATACGTGGGCTGTAATGGGCTAGGGCACGTACATACGTGGGTTGTATGAGGACAGGGCGCGTACAATGGATAAAATCATGGAGATTTGTGTTTGAGTTGATGACTGGCCGTTGAAGACTGAAGCAGGTTCCAGATTTACATTCTATGGGCTCAGATCTGTCACTGAGACTCTGGTATGGTTATATTATTGTCTTGATGGATATTATTTCTTGTTGTGTTGTGAATTCTTAGGGCATTCTTGGTATGGTTGCTATGATATGGTTTATGTTGGTTGATGGAGTGAGCAACACTCTTATGATTCAATATTGATATGATGGCTATAGCATACTGGTTGTTTACACATGTTTGAGTTGCATTCATATTATATGGTTGAGAAGCACGAGTAGGATATTGGAGAGATTGGATGTGTTGTGACTGGCTGGTGGTCAGTTTGGTCAACGAAAGATAGAAGAGAATGCGATTGTAGGTTGCAGAGGATCTGAGCATGTGGAGCAAAGAAAAACCATAATTTCTCATAAGTATACACATGCTGCATTATAGACAGACCGCGTACACACATGGGTTGTAGTGAGCCAGGGCGCGTACATACGCAGGCTGCACTACTGACAGGTTGCGTACCTGTTGCAGATTGATATCTATTGAGGATTGTTGCCTCATCTCAGTTGGTGCTGAGTGTGTAAGTTGAGTCTTTCATTATAGAGATGGTGCTCTTGTAGAGTTGTACTCTATTCAGTTGTTGCTGAAAAACCCCAAGGATTGTAGTACGTAATAAAAACAAAATTGTACATACATCTTGTGTTCGTTATGTTCCTTGTGGTGATGACTTGTTGATGATATATTGCTGATATATGTTCACATCTAACTAGTTATAAATGACAACAATAAGTAATGGTAAATGTTGAATGCTAACTAATGAGTAAAAAGAGACCCACACTCATTCACCCCACTCTAAGTTAGTAGTAGGTGACTCATTCACCCCCCCTCTAAGTGTGGTAGGTGTGTCCAACAATTGGTATCAGAGCGGGCCTTCACTACAAGCCTTAACAAGATTGAAGGAGATCTATAGACACACAAATGGATGATGAAGTTCCAATCCTTGATGAGGAAAACTATTCTACTTAGAGAATAGAGACGAGAGTGTATTTGAAGACAATGGGAGCAGTTATTTGGATTAATGCATTTTCTGTTGAAGAACAATGCTGGTTATGACAGTGAAGTTATGGTACCTTGATTATGTGATATATCTTGATGATGCTAACTAGATATGTCATTGATCTATTGAAGCATACCACTAGCACATGTGTTTTTGGATGCTTAGTATTTGTTGTAGTGAATGGAGGATTGATGATGATCTGTTGGTGTACATGGCTGATACACATTTTGAGTTTCATTGATATATCTTATGATGTATTATTGGAAGCTTACTTGTTGGAAAATTTGATGCATACATTTGGCATATGGATGGGCTACATATTGGGACATGTAGTTGGTGAGTTGATGAGGCGATCATGTTGTAAATCATTGATGATCTATAGTTGATGCATGATTGGTATTTGTTTGAGATACATGGTTATGGCACTTGGTTCATGGTGGAGACATATCATGAGTGATATGACACTTATTTGGCATATTGGTAGATGCACATTGTTTGGCATATTGGTAGATTCACATTGTTTGGCATGTTGGTAGATGCACATGGTTGGCATATTGGTGGATGCACATGGTTGGAATATTGGTAGATGCACATGGTTGGCATATTGGTAGATGCACATGTTGACATATGGTTGATATATTCCGTTGATGAGATCTTATGGTACATTGTATGGTATTGATGTACATGGCTGTTGTGCATTGTGGGCAGATTTTGGTACATGATGTACTTGGTTGATATTTTGTTCATGAGTCTGTGTTTTTGATATATATTTTGTTTCACAATGTATGTTATGGCACAAGTTTGATGCATGGACAGGTCCAAGGATCACCATTGAAAGAGAAGTTGATCTATGATCCGATTGAGTAGTAGAAATTGCATATTGATCATATTGCAGAGGAGATAGGGGGAGACATACCCATAAGGGGAGTCATTCTTCTTCCCATGATTCTAGGAGGAGATATTTATCAGATGCATACCTAGAAAAGAGCCCTATATTTGAAGAAAGAGAACATGGGCATAATTCCAGGGGGAGCGATGGTCACAGTAGGAGTATGAGCGATGTATCTTCAGCAGTACATCAGAGTGATATCCCTTGTTCAAAAGGGGATAGATTATTTAGAGGAAGAACAAAGGCATTCAAACAGGGGGAGCAACCCCGAGGAGATTTCAAGCAGGGGGAGCATCCCCAAGAGGAGAATGACCCTTTGCCATTGATGTCAAAGGGGGAGAGATAATCACATTGATGTGATTGATGTTTATTGATGGGGAGAGATAATCACATTGACTATTGATGTAGAGCATTCCTTATCTACATGTTTGTCATCAATAATTGGTAATTGGTGTTGACATCAATGTTGGTATTTCCATCAATTCCAAAGGGGGAGATTGCTGGATCATATAGTCATTGATGCCAATGGTTTGATTAATTGACGTCATTGATTGATGTCAAGTAATGATTGATTGATTGATGTCAATGGATTGATTGATAGGCTTGATTGATTGATGATTGATGAACAATGTATATGTATTGTCCTTGATGAGAATGATAGATATCAAGTGGAAACCAATCGAAGAAGGTGGATCAATAAGTTAACATTGATATGATGCATAGATGAAGATGGATCAATGAGTTGTCATCGGTACATGATGAAGATGAATTCTTTGATATATGGTGCATAGTTTGATGACTCATTATTTTCTTGTCATGGTTGATAAGAAGTACAAATGGATGAACTCCAAAGTGGTCCCCTTATGGTGAAAACCCTCACGGAAAGATGATTTGTGGTTGAGAGAACCCATGCTTGTATGTGAAATAATGAGATGAAGACCAGTGATTTTGTTGGTGAAACTATCCTAGATGGATAGTTCTTGTCATGCCATTTTCGGTTGTATGTGGAATGTCACATAACTCCTCACGGTTTGAGAGTTATGGCCCTATGAAGATGAAGGACCCCGATATGATGGTTTGAAGCCCCATAAGGTCAAAGAAGTCAAAGTGCTTGAGAAGAAGAAATTATTATTTAAATAATAAAGAGAAGTGACAAAATCAAGAAAGATTATTTAAATATTAAAGTGAGGTGACAAAATCAAGAAGGAATATTTAAATGATAAAGTAATGGAGAACTTTCTATTTATGGAAAGTGGTTAACCCTAAAATGAGGGAAATAGGTTGAGTGACCTAGAAGTGGGTTAAGTGACCTAGAAGATGAAGAGTATAAATAAGAGGCTAGGGTCTCTTGTGAAGAGTACATTTTTGGGAGTATCTCTTGTGTATCTTTTGTGTGTATCTCTTGAGCATGATTGAAGATCTATTATGAGAGAGAGAGAGTGAGGAGGATCTCATGGACGCATCAAAGTTTCGACAATGTCTGAGATCTTGACGAGAAAACTCTTGGAGCTTCAGAAACCCTAATTTATGAGGTATACACAAGTTATAATGGGCTAGGGCGCATACATACACGGGCTGTATGAGGACAGGGTGTGTACAGTGGATACAATCATGGAGATTTGTGTTTGAGATGATGACTGGATGTTGAAGACTGAAGAAGGTTCCAAATCTTCATTCTATGGGCTCAGATCTGTCACTGAGACTCTGGTATGGTTATATTATTGTCTTGATGGATACTATTGCTTGTTGTGTTTTGAATGCTTAGGGCATTCTTGGTATGGTTTCTATGATATGGTTTATGTTGGTTGATGGAGTGAGAAACACTCTTATGATTCAGTATTGATATGATGACTATAACATATTGGTTGTTTACACATGTTTGAGTTGCATTCATATTATATGGTTGAGAAGCATGAGTAGGCTATTGGAGAGATTGGATGTGTTGTGACTGGCTGGTGGTTAGTTTGGTCAGTGAAAGACATAAGAGAATGTGATTGTAGGTTGCAGAGGATCTGAGCATGTGAAGCAAAGAAAAACCCTAGTTGCTCAGAAGTATACACATGCTGCATTATAGATTGACCGTGTACATACACGGGTTGTAGTGAGCCAGGGCACATACATACGCGAGCTGCACTACTGACAGGTCGTGTAGCTGTTGCAGATTGATATCTGTTGAGGATTGTTTCCTCATCTCAGTTGGTGCTGAGTGTGTAAGCTGAGTCTTTCATTATAGAGCTGGTGCTCTTGTAGAGTTGTACTCTATTCAGTTGTTGCTGAAAAACCCCAAGGATTGTAGTCCATAATAAAAATAAAATTGTACATACATCTTGTGTTCCTTGTGGTGATGACTTGTTGATGATATATTGCTAATATATGTTCACATCTAATTGGTTATAAATGACAACAATAAGTAATGAGTAAATGTTGAATGCTAACTAATGAGTTTTGTGCAAGAGGGAAGTTTTGGGAAAAAGAGCCCCACACTTATTCACCCCCCCTCTAAGTGTGGTAGGTGTGTCCAACAAATCATCCCATCAATATGACCCCCAAAACACTGATACCCAATGGGCTAGTCTATCGCCACTATCTGCTAGAAAATGAGGAGATCAAGCAACATATCTAAGAACTGGTCCACAAGGGGTACATCCAAACCAACGCGTCACCTTGTGGAAGCCCAATTCCAAGTACAAGCAATTACATGACCAATGCCAACAAGTCCATGACATCTTGCAGAAATCCAATGCCAAGTACAAGCAATGACATGACCAATATTAGTTTCCATGCAAGTTATAGGTTGGTGACAATGTCTGGTTACATTTGCAAAAAGAGTCCTTTGCAAGACCCATTTGCAAGCTTCTCCCACTTCGATATGGGCCATGGCCCTTACACCATTACCAAGGATGTAGGTGAGAATTATTTTGAATTAAGTATTCCCCCATTCCTTGGCCTACATATAGCCTTTAATGTGGACCTCCTTCACCTATATTTTCCACCTCTACTGGACACCTCAGAGGTAGTTGAGCACTTGGCCCCTAAGAAATCAACCCCGACTTTCTTTAGCATGATACAATTGATCGAATCATGGATACACATATGAAAGACACCCTCCAACAAAACATACATATATATCGGGTTGTCAAAGCATGACAACTTCTTCACCAAGGAAAGTGGCTCATCAAGAGCCAAAATCAGTAGAAGTTTCCCCATCTGATGAGCGAACTTGACGCAATGGAGACCATTCCTTCCTAAGGGGGGAGGACTAATTTAGGTGGATATTGGTGGCCGCCCACTTCTTCCACTGAATCAACAATTCTCTATCTTCTTGGCATTTTGTCTATGGTTTTTCAGGTCCCAAACTATCGGGGCCATTTTGAGGCCCCAGACGGTGTTTTTTGGACATTCGAGGGGCCAAGGATTTCCATTAACACACCCTAGTCCCAACCAAAAGTTGTAATCCTTGGACAATTCTTTCCAACGAGCTATTTTGTGCCCCAAACAGAGATCATATGGAAAACTTGTGCCCCCAAGAAGTTGATGTATCAACTAACCACCTTGGGGCCCACAAAACTTTTGGTGTTTCATTTTCTAGGGTTATGGTTTTGATGTTTAGGTTTTTTTCCTCTGTGTTTTGTAGCATTCATGATAATGTAATCGATTTTTTGTGAATGAGTGTAGTCGACATCTCTTTCTCTTCAGATATAATCTACCACCATTCTAGCCAGTTTGTGTTCTAAATTTTTTTTACTATTTTATTCATTAATAGAAGTTGGGTTTCATTGTATTGTTGTACTCTCTATATTTTTGTGTGTGTTCCATTTCATTCTTAATATAATCCTTATCAGTTAATGAATTGCTCTTGGGGTCTCTTCTTGCGCATGGTTAGCTAAAAGTAGGAAGTAATGACCTTGATACGGATCACTTTAGAATATTTGTCTCAAGCAAGATAATGGTGTAGATCAACCATCTCCCACAAAAATAAGGCTAGGAATCTTTGATCCTCATATGCCATAAAATCATCAAGTGAGTCTTGAGAGTCCCTAAAAAGGTAGAAGAACGACCCTATGATCCCATTGTAAGGGAAACATTTGAAGGCAAAGTGGTCTTTGGTCTCCAACTCTAGGGAATATGCTCAACAATCACAATGCTTATAAAGAATATGGATATATGTCTCAATGTGTCATTGATGGGAGAAAACTCTTATCTATGCAAGGGGAACGTTCAAATTGCAAGAGGGATGGAGTTTGGTGTTTCTCAATGAGCTCATCATTGGAATGAATAAATGCATTGTAGTAGTGATAGAGCTTTGTCAAGAGTGGTTATGTGGGTGCAATCCTTGTGGACTAAAGATAATATTTGAAGATCTTGTCTTGAATGCATTGTTTATTTGTCTTTTGGAGAGGTCTAATGTGTCGATTGAGAAGTATTGTGGAGTCAATGTGTCAATATCAAGAATGACTAGAGGGATAAATGAAGAGGATTTGATATACTAGGATGACATAATTAACGTCTTGCATATAAGACCCAAGTGTAAGATATGGGTATCTTAGATGTATTTTTCTAACATTTTGAATCATCATTACAATATGGAAGACTATAAAGGTAATGAGAATGGAAATGCTAAACTTTGTAAAAATAATAGTACGAGGATGAATGTGTTTGGAGAGCATAAAAAGAAGGACTCTCTATATCAACCTCTAATAAGTAACTTGAAGATAAGATCTTCATTTTTTACTTCCGTAAAAAAAAAAAGGAGTAGACATGACAAATGAGTAAAGTAAAGCACTATTTAACCAAATACCCTGAAACTAAAACTAGAAACACTATTTTTTACCTAAACTATGTCTTATCGTTAATGTTGCTACTATAACTTAGAAAAGCCTAAAAAAATTATCGTTAATGTTGCTACTATAACCTAGAAAAGCCTAGAAAAAAATACTCTAAATACAAAAGTCTATGAAATAAGTAAAAATGCCATCACAATAATTATTTCATAACACAAGATATTTGGATTACCATATTTAATGCATCTTTTCATAAATTGGACTCCAATATTTAGTTTAATACCATACAAAGTTTGAACATGATGATGTAGAGAGGAGCAGTATGGTTTATGAATGATCCAAATTATTCAAAAGTAGATACAACTACAACCTCCTTTCGTTGTGACTTAAAGCGATTCCGTTTGTTTTCTCTTTCCAATATATTATATTGTCTATGTAATGGTATCTTTTTAATCTATCAATGTTTGGTGTGACAATTAGGTTACTCTTGTTAGCTACTTCTTCATTAACATAAGAATAATGTTAGGTTTGGAATAACTTAAAATCTCTTTTCTACTTCTTCATTAACATAAAAATAATGTTAGGTTTGAAATAACTTAAAATCTCTTTTCTTCTTTTTCATTAACATAAGAATAATGTTAGGTTTGAAATAACTTAAAATCTCTTTTAAATGTAAAACTCAAATCTATTTTAAATGATGAAGCCCTTTTAATTATATGTAAAATGTATATAAATGGGAGTACATAGTCTATATGTTAGAAAAGTGGGTAATGACTTGTTCCAAAGTCTATGATACGACGCACCTTGAGGACACGAGTTGCTTTGCCACATTTAAATATAATTATGTTTATTTCAGATACAATGATTTGATTGCGCATGGACAATTTACAAGAAAGAGGTCCCACCTCAATGATGTCATAGTGCCCTTCTCTTCTTACATTCCCTCAACTCAGTGCAACATTCCTATAAAAATCATTGAGATAGGAGTAATGGAGGTTGGTTTAAAACCTCTATTAAAACCAAACCTATCATGAGAATGAGAAAACTAAAGGTGCCAAAATCTATTTAGGTGATGATAAATTTCAAATTATAATAGGATATGGTAACGTGTTTATAAATTTGTCAATTTAATCTTAGTTTTAACAATAACATATTAAAGTTTGAAAGTTAAATTTGTGAAGTGAGGTTTCTAAGTGAAGGATGTGTGAAATCACTACAAAGTTATAACAAAATGAATCAGAGTGGGAGGTTTATATAAACTTGATGTTATTCTTGATAGTCATCAAGTTTTGTTATCTACAAGTATGTTTATAGAAGAACTTTGACATTTAAGATATGGACATTTAAATATCAAATATGTAGTTTTACTTAAAAAAATGTACAATGAAATGTCTTCCAGTTTTTAAAAATGAGTATGTTGAATGTGATGAATGCACACTAGAAAAACAACATATGAATGAATTTCCAATGATAATAGATAAATGAAAAATATATTTTCTTGAATTAGTGGATATTGATGTGTGTGGGCCAATTCAAAATAAATCACTTGGAGAAGCTTCTTATTTTATTATATTCATTGACAATAGAATGAGATTCAAATGGATCTATATCTTAAGAAAGAAAAATGATATTTTTGAATACTTTGAAGAGTTTTAAATATTATCAAATGCAATAATTAAAGTTCAATGAATTTGACAAACAATCAAATTTATCATACAAGATAAAAACACATTAAAACTTAACATCATCGTAAAACAAGTTAAACCTACCTTAATATCAATGTTTGATGTAATTATTAGGTGGCATAACATATACTCTTGTTACTTACTTATATAACAACCTATTTCTTAAATAACATAAGAATAATGTTAGGTTTGAAATAACTTAACATCTCTTTCCAATGTAAAACTCAAATCAATTTTAAATAATGAAACCCTTTTAATTCTATGTGAAATGTATATAAATGAGAATACATAAATAACATAAGAATAATGTTAGGTTTGAAATAACTTAACATCCTTTCCAATGTAAAACTCAAATCAATTTTAAATAATGAAACCCTTTTAATTCTATGTGAAATGTATATAAATGGGAGTACATAGTTTATATGTTACAAAAGTGGGTAATGACTTGTTCCAAATTCTATGTGATCCCATATGCCCTTCTCTTTCTTACATTCCCTTAACTCAAGGCAACATACCTATAAAACATAAAACATATTACATTCACAAACGTTTTTTTGATGGACCACAATAGTTTGGTCCGAAACGTCGAAAAACATAAAACCTATGCGATGGATCCGAAAGAACTCTCTGAACAAAATAATGATCGCAAAAGTCTTAGAACATAAATACCTATAAAAATCAATGAGAAATGAGTAATTCTATACTTTTACAAAGTGTGCAAAGCCTCGTGAATCCACTAAGTTCATACATGTAATGTTATGACTGAGCCGAGTTGATCCAGGTGGATATCGGTGGCCACCCACCTTCTCCAACTGGCCCAAAACATGTTTCTAGCAATTTTGGTAATTTACTATTTTTAGCAGTTTTAACTTCCGGGGCCATTTTGAGGCCCTAAACGATGTTTTTTGGGAAAAC
>SNQJ01S0010772.1:114511-125147 GCA_010110895.2 Picea sitchensis | reverse complement strand
AGTTGATGCTCCATATTTGTACAATCCTTCAAGAATTAAATAAAATATGATATCTTATGATCGTTTACAATGGATCTAGCCTCAAAACATTTAAAAGGGCCTTAATTACAAGGATTTTCAAAAATTTAAGATAATGCGCCCTCCTTTGGAATTTGAAATTGATTTGAAATGTGTGTTGTGTGTTGAGCTATGCCCCACACGACCCCATTTGATGATGATGGTGATGCTCCTGCATCATCTTTCAAGTGTTCTTATAATGGATTAAATTTGAAGTCTTAGACAAAATTTCTTTTGATTTCAGTCCAATTGGAAGTGTGGTTGCAGGATTCTTCAATCTTGTACCATTTTCTTGGTATCTCATCTAACGTACTTGGGAACATATGGGGCCATACCCTTTCATCCTTGTATCCAATTCTTTTTCAATCACTTTCACAACGTTGAATGTGTTCTTCTAGATCATAGCCGATTTTGAATTTGGGAATATATGCATCTTTGGATAGATTCTTATCACCGAATATTTCAACAAAATATCTCGACACCATTATCCATGCTTGTATTCGAGGGGAATGTGTTTCCCACCATCTTGCGGCCTGGCCTACGAAAGTTTCCACAAGACTTTGTGTTCTTCCTTTTTCTCCTATGTATTTTTCTACCTATTCAACATGGGTTTAAGGGGTATGTCATTCACTATATCACAAGGGTTTACTTATTTGATTACCAATCGAAATGAGAGTGGGAGTTTGTCAAGTTATTTTTTTGTATACTTTTAGTATATCATGGATTGAATAGAATGTATTAAGATTTTTCTTTGGAATAACTTTGATTGAACAAAAATATTTTGCATGTGCTTCGTATTTTTCTATTTTCCATTTGTAAAAGGCAGAGTCAGAATTATGTCCGACCGACATGGGAGATTCTCTCAAAATTTTTCCTTCTACGGTCGATTATATATAATATTTATGTTCAATTTTTATCTAATATAAACATATACATTCTTGATATTCGTCCCATGACTCCATCCATGGTTTTCCTTCCTTCAGATCCAGGGGAATAATTATTTTTCTCCCACTTCCTTTCAATTTGATTATATCTCTTTCTAGAGATATAGTTTCTTTCAGTCATCGACCCCATGGCCAACCGATAAGAGTTTCATATGATAGTATTCCTTCGACAAGGTCGATCACCTCAAATTTGACCAAATTCAGTATTCCCATAATTTGTGTGTCGACATTTCTCAGTATTCTTATTTTTTCTATTAATCTATGATCAACCAACTTAAGATAACTCATCGTGGGTGCTAGGTTGGGTCAGCCCATTCGTACCTAGTTTTTGCGTGGTAAAATATTAACTTGTGAACAAAAATAGACTACTACTTGATAGACCATCATTCCTTTGATTTCCAAGTTGACTCCTGGATTGTAATCTTTGTCGTTTTAAGAGAGGTTATTTTCACCCTTTGTCGGTTTCTGACCATCTTTGTATTATCGTAGTATGTTGACTAGGTCCAATATCCTACCTATCGCCTGTTTTTTTTTAGTAGTTGCAAAAATTCTTGGATGGTGTCTTCATATCGATTTCTTGAATTTTGTTGATCTTTTGTGTCATTCCTGAAGAATTTAACAACTTATCTCAGTATTTTCTCTTCTTTATTTGGGTTTGGAAAATTATTAGCCTTCCTTATTTGGTTGTTTTGAGGTCGAGTATGGATGTAAAATCTTGTGTCAGACCTTTGATCAATATGCAAATTTTTGGAGTTGCTCACTTCTTTTTTGGATACTACATGTAGTAGATTCATAGTTTTTCAAGGTATAATTTTGTCGAGTACTATAAGGAAGTATTCTACAGAATGATCTCCAATACCGTATATGTTGCAAAACTTCAAATCAATTATGTCTTTTATCGGACATTCTGCATTGTTGTGATCATTTTTTCAACAATTAGCACAATATGGGCATCCATGAAAATGAACTCGATCGCCAAATCCATGTCAGTTTCCTCGACCTTGACCATGACCATCGAAATAATCATCTCTTCAACCATAGTAGTTTTCTTGGTCGATGGTTTCTGTGTGGTAGATAGTTCGTACATTATTTTGATTTCTAGCATTTAGATGGAATTCTGAAGTTTGGTGATCATAGTCTTCACAGATGTGGCACCACTTCATGTTTTTTAGATTCTGTGGRCAATATTGTATACTATGATCAATTAGGAATTCACATATGTTATAGTATTTATGGGCTTGTACTTGGTGGACATTCGTTGTTTGTGTGCACACATTTATGGGATAATTATCCTTTGTGTGTCCGTCCTCGATGCATATGGTGCACCATATTTCATTACATTGTATCGATATATTTTTGATATTTTTTTGCAAATATTCTATATTTTCCTCAATTATTTCCATCATCGAAGAAGTTGACATGCTATCATCATCTGACTTGACTCGATGTGCCTTATGTAGTGCATCTTCACAATTGGTTATCTCATACAATCATAGTGGGGATCAAATTCTTGGTAGTATCCCAACTACATACCACTGGACTATAATTTTTTTATCAATTGACGTCAGGATTTGAATTAGGAGATCTTTGAATCTCTTATCATACTCTCTTACTGACTTTTCTAGTTTTTGTTTGATTTCTTTTATCTTTTGGGCTTCTAGGTGTGTTATGTCTTGAATTTTAAAGAATGTTAGGAAATTATTTTGTATTTCTGCTTTTCAATGAGTTCAATTTTTTTTATAGTTCATGAACTATGTTAAAGTAGGATGTTGAAGTGCGGCTCTGAATTGATCCATTTGCCTTTCCTTGTCTGTAATGTCCTCTGCATCCCAAAACTTTTCACAAATGAACCAATGGCGTTTTGGGTCTTCTTCTCCTTCGTAAATGGGGATGTGGTTGAATCCCATTTTGAATTTCTTTGTGGGGCCACTTGGTTTTCTTAGTGTTTGAGTTACTACTACTTTCTATTGATCTATTGAATCTTCTAGTTGTTTTTTGTCTATGTATGACAAAGGATAATACTCAAGGAATATTTGTTTCTTCTTGAGTACAGAATACGCATCCTTAGTTTGGGAAATTTGATCTTTGTATTCAACTAAGTGTTGTTCAAAAGGTTGCATCACTTCCATACTAAATTTAATTTCTTCTCTCAATATTAGATGTGGTACGGGGGATAATTCGGTGAGGTCCTTGACTTGGATAATCATATTGTCGAATTATTTTTGTTTAGGTTCGACAATCAATGCATCTCGTAGGTTTCCCAGGTTGTCCATTATGTACCATAATCTTACCGATTGGTTGTCGATCTGTAGCCTTTGTTGGATAAATTCTCTTATCCTTTCACTAGTTTCTGGTGTGGGAGACATACGTAAAGATGGTCCATATTCTTCTTATTCCATACTTTTCGGTCCATCGAGCGATTCATGGAAGTTCAAATGTGCATCATTGTACATGTTGGGTGTCATCGCGGCTGCTATTGTTTTCAACTCTGATCGATCTATGTCTGACTTAGACTACTCATGTACTCTCACTAACTAACCCTCCCCTGACATATTTCTTTTTGACGTTTTATTGTTCCATTGATTACGAAGATCTTCTCTTTTATGTTGTCTTTTATTCGGTTCTATTTTCTGTATATTCGTGGATTGATTATGGGCTTTCTTTCCTCTCAACGACATTTATGCTTGGGAAACACTATTTCTTGTTTTTATGAAATCTCACAATCTTTATCGAGCCCCCATTGTCGATCTGACTTACTCTAAGTTGGGAGTGTTGGCCATAATTATTTCTTCACGAAGTAATCCCAAGATTCTATTGTATCTTTGCACTTCGCGACAAGAAATGATTCCCACCTTTCGTATCTTTCTTGGAAGTTGTTATTTGGTAACGGTGTGCCTAATATTGGTCGGTATTCGATGATATCACCAACTCCCTTGTCGAGAAGGAATTTATGAAGAAGTGTTGGAACTGTGAAAAAATATCTGTCGCGTAATTTGGTGTCCTTTCATCCCTTTTATTTTGTCAAGGGACGTCTGATCTTCAACAGCTTGTTCAAAAATATAATATTCAATAATTCATTTGAGCCAGTCGTGCAGGTTCATTCTTCCTGTGTTTTTAGACCTCAATCCTATATCCTCATTGGGTTTCAATCTATGCATCACCTAATCTGTTAATGTGCTAAAATAGTGCTTATGGGATATCTTCGAGAAATATTTTGTGTATCTATGAAAATAATCACGACCTTGCTTCGACTAGTGAGAGTTTATTCTTTCTTGCGTAGTTTCTGATGTAGTTCTCGATTTTGCACTCCCATAACTCACGTATGTATTTTTTAGTTACCATTTATGTATTCTTCTACATTCCCAATTTCAGTACTATCGACAAAGGCACCAATGTTGCAATCTAAGGGAAAGTACAAAATGTTACTAGTAGACCCTTACATATCCATCATAGAGATACACGCATACACATAGACATACAGAGATATATACATAAGTAATGAGAGCCCAAAGAAGATTCATTTTATTATATGATAGACTATACAACACAGTTACATATAACCTCTCCCCTGAAGCTATCTGATCCTTCATGTGCTTATCTATTTATACCTCCATCAAGAAATTATAACTACTTAATTGCTTGGGTTGGTCAGTTAGAAGAGAATTTGACCAAATTCTACCTCTAACTACGATGGTTGACCAACAAGTTCTAATTTGATCGTTGGGTCTAGTCTCTAGGGTCGACTAGCCCCTACAACACTTATCCAATAGACCCTCAGGATTTTGACATAGTCAATATACCTTGGCAACATATACAAAGCCCCATGAAATGATTCAATAGATAATGGCTCTCTCTTGAGTTGGTCAGAAGATATATAAAAATTATTTCCTTGTATATCTACGATAGTCTCTAACTGATTAAGAGCTATCCATGTCCCATAATAAGATAAGAAATTTGTTTGGTTGACATTAAAAATGAAGAAAAACTCTGGGTCTTTCAATTTTTCTCTTTTTTTCTCACACAAGCTCTTAGGGAAGGGTTCATGCCTAAGTAACAAGCCTTCTACACTCTCCTTATTTTCCAAGAAAAACATATATTGTTTCCACTTCACCTAGTTATACATAAAGGAAAAAAAATCCCACATCACCCACCAATGGTTTGGGATCCCATCTGTTACCACTCCAAGAGTCACTCCCAGGCTGGACATGAGAGTAAGCTTGGTAACATAGAAATACAAATTCTTGATTGGTTTTGTGGATTAAGAAGAAGAAAACAAGGAAGGGGAAGGACATTAAGTTGTTGTATATCAACGATGGACCATTGGGCTATGGAGTTAAGAAAACACCCTGCTCATTAAATGTAATCAATATGCATATCAGATAAAGGTTTATTGAATAGAGGAAGAAAAATATAAAACAAAGAAGAACATCCATAAGGCATAGATCCTCTCTGGATAAATGAATTTAAGGTACTTGAATATAAACAATGACTAATAGGCAAAATACATCAGATCCTTAAATGCTCAAGAATCCATTAATCAAAGGCAACCATGATCCTCAAGGTGTACAATTCATTCAAGTAAGAAGAAAAATTGGGAAAGAAAACACAAGATACAATCTGATAAAACATATATCATGAACCTTCAATAACATAAATGTTTACAAAAACAAAATCCCCTCAGGGTTACAATGATCACAGGAAAAGTGCCTCCTACAACTCTCTCATCTCTCTTGCTCATGAATCCAACTTCTCTCCAAGAGATATCTCCCTCCTTAAATAGAAAATAGCATTCAATTAGCCTTAGGAGTTTGAATCCCATCTCCTCCATTGGATTCTAAGACCTGGAGATAGGTGGCAATAGTCAAAGAGACAAAAATCCAACAAACTGTTGATTTTCAGGAATTTGTTGGAAGTCATTAATAAATTGTTTCCACCTCATGCATGAGGCCTTTGATGGAGCTAAAACTTAGGTGTGGGTGTCCCTTGACATCTAACTGATCCTTGAGAATTCATTCAAAGTCTCCTTGACATGTGACAACCTCCCAACAAGGCGAATATCAAAACCGTGACCGCTACAGGAAATTAGTACGCAACGCCACTGTGCAGAGTACGCAACACCTAACTCTATATCCAATATATCTCAAACCATAACACATTTTGAAAAATAGAGAGAGGTTTTTGTTACTTGGAATTTTTTGAACACAAACCTCCTACAGTTTTCAAAAATATATCCTCAAATGCTCACAATCAAAGTTTTAAGTTAATGACTCAAAACTGGTAAAATAACTCTGCACAATTTGTTTTTTGTCAGAATATTATGCAGCACCTATAGGTAGCGCTCGACCGTGTTGCACCTATATGCATAGTCTGTACTCTATGAAATATTATGAAGTGCCTTTACATAGTGCTACTTATGTTGCATCTGCATACAAGTTTGGGTAGCATTTCCAAAACGCAGAGCCTTTCGATCTTGAATATGTATAGAGCAGTGTGTGTTATTTCATGACGACAAAACCATTTTACTAAGGTTCCTTGACCATACCATAGGTAGTGCCTTTTACCACTAGGTGAAGCTAGCACTTAGAAAAAATCAAAAACCATATAGGCACCTTAACTAATCTTGTGCTAACATAGGCTCCATGGGGGATAGAGACCTCCCTGCGAGGATATAAAAACTCCTGTAGTTTTAGTGCCTTGACCATGGGCTACTCCCAAACTTTAACCTCTTCAAAGTAAAATAAAACTGAAAACCAACTGCTAAAAAAGATGCTTAGAGTGTTGAGTTTATTTCACACAAGCTGCCTACCATAAGTTGGCCTCTGAGTTGTTTGATCAAGTGAAATGAAATATCCAATGGAGCCATTCAAGCATCTTGTCCACTGGTTGGATCCCTTGCATGTGTTTCTTCAAAGGAAACAAGAAAAACCTAATTAAAGGCAATGCATCTAAGAGTTTTAAATCAGTTCCATCATTGACCAAATATGAAAACTTAAGCTCATTCATTGACTGCAAACATGCTGCAAAAGGATCTTGC
Organism: Picea sitchensis; assembly: GCA_010110895.2. Taxonomy (NCBI): domain Eukaryota; kingdom Viridiplantae; phylum Streptophyta; class Pinopsida; order Pinales; family Pinaceae; genus Picea; species Picea sitchensis. The sequence goes on along the minus strand of SNQJ01S0010772.1, from coordinate 118,112 downwards.
AGCTCATGAAGGAAAACCTCTTGTTTATCAGCACATATAAAACAATTATTTTCAGTTTCATATGTTGCTTTTTGTTTGAATCCTTTATAATCACCATCAGTCTGAAAAGAGTTTGAAAATGACCCCTGATGTCCTTTAAAAGAAATTCTATTTTGATCTTCAAAGGAAGAAAGGAAAATTGTTTGCTGACCAACTTGTTCTTGAAATAAAGTTTTAGGAAATGAATGGTTCAAATAGAAATCTGCTTGACTATTCTCATATCCATGATCACTTAAGATATTTATATCTTCATCATCTTCACTTTCAAATTCACAACTACTTGATGGCTGCAAACTTGAATTGGAAAAACCTTTTGAATAACAAACTATGGGATCAATAACATCTTCATAAGGCTGTTGGTTTATAAGATGGTGAACACTCTCTTTTAGAAATTGGAATGAAGAAAAGCACAGGGGTAGAGAATTTCCTTCAGCAAACTGACTACCTTTTTGTTGGCTATCATCATGGATGAAATGTGTGGGTTGTAAACCTTTATAAGACTACTGAAAAGAATCATCTCCTGGAGATGAACATACAAATGGTTTCCCTAGAAGAAAAATATCAAAATCATCAGTATAATCATCATAAGGAGGTAAATTGAAACCTCTTGAACATCCATAGAAAGAGGATTTGGATCAATAGTTGGTGAGTCAACCCCTTGATCATAATCTATTGTAATATTATCCTCATGACGAAATAAACATAGTTCCAAATCATCCTCTTCTTTTTGTCCATGCCTATTCTCACACTTTTTAAGACTCAAGGCTTCATCTTCCAACTTATCTGAAAGCTTGACACAAGCTATGAGATTATCCTCCACCTCTTGGGAATCAAAGAACATCTGCTGCAAAGACACAAACTTCCTCTCCAAGAGATAAAAAGAGAAATCTGAATGGAAGGCCATAGCATAATATAACTTGGTAGTACCTTCAGGTGGTTGGATCTCTTCAGGCATCTGGTAATAATGACTAGCAAACCTTCTGCTAAAAATGGAAATAGTTTCACCGCTCTGTCTCTTCATGGCATAAAATCTAAAAGAAACAGATCCCATGAGTTTCTTTTACCCCAGAACCTCATAAAGGCTTGACTCAACCCATCCCATGATCTAATAGACTCTGGCAGTAAATTCCTAAACCACCACTTGACCTCTCCTTGTAAGGACTGGGTGAATGTTCTCATGAGAACATCCTCATGTTCAATCTCGAAAAGATATACAAAATTCTCAAAAGAATCAAGATGTTTCTCAGTTGTAGGACTGTCATTTTCTCCATCAAAAATAGGTAAGTATTTACGGTACTTGGGAGGATAATTATGAAGGACCAGGGGCAGCCTTAAAGGACTGTATCTCAGCTGAGATATAGAAGGTAAAGGGGTATGTTCGAGAGGTATGTCATCATCATCAATCTCATGAGGTTTTCAAGGCTGATCTCGAATCTCATGCTCTTCAAAAAAAGGACTTGAATCATCTCTAAGAAAAGGAGAGGAAGATGTATGTGCAAGATCTAATGATGGATAAACAAAGGAAGTCTTCTCATGGCATGAGAATGGCCGAAAAAACATAAACTTTTGGATATATACACATAAAGATAGAAAGAAGTTAATGCAACAGAATGAGATCTCTTCGGACAATTCTACCCCTTGATACCTGGATCTTAGTTCTGCCATGTTTCTGTCGACTGAGCTCATCCTCCAGTGGAGCCCACAAATTTGATTTGACCATGAGTGGAGTCGACAGGGAAAAGTTGCAACCTCCCGTGTTTATATTTTTGTTTGCCCTCAAAAATATGAACTAATCATTGTCATTCTCCTAGGGATAGATATCACCATCGTTCCCCAAGAATGACGCCAATTATGTTAGCACTCCAAGAGTCACTCCCAGGATGCAAATGAGAGTAAGCTTGGTAACATAGAAATAAAAATGCTTGATTGGTTTTGTGGATTAAGAAGAAGAAAACAAGGAAGGGGAAGGATAGTAAGTTGTTGTAAATCAATGATGGACCATTGGGCTATGGAGTCAAGCAAACACCCTGCTCATTAAATGAAATCAATATGCATATCAGATAAATGTTTATTGAATAGAGGAAGAAAAATATAACACAAAGAAGAACATACATAAGGCATATATCCTCTCTGGATAAATGAATTCAAGGTACTTGAATATAAACAGTGACTAATAGGCAAAATACATCAGATCCTCATATTCTCAAGAATAAATTAATCAAAGGAAACCATGATCCTCAAGGTGTAAAATTCATTCAAGTAAGAAGAAAAATTGGGAAATAAAACAAGAGATACAATTTGATAACACATATATCATGAACCTTCAATAACATAAATGTTTACAAAAACAAAATCCCCTCAGGCTTACAATGATCATAGGCAAAGTGCCTCCTATAACTCTCTCATCTCTCTTGCTCATGACTCCAACCTCTCTCCAAGAGATATCTCCATCCTTAAATAGAAAATAGAATCCAAATAACCTTAGGAGGTCGAATCCCATATCCTCCATTGGATTCTAAGCCTTGGAGATAGGTGGCAATAGTCAAAGAGACAAAAATCTAACAAAATGTTGATTTTCAGGAATTTGTTGGAAGTCATTAATAAATTGTTTCCACCTCATGCATGAGGCCTTTGATGGAGATAAATATTTGGTGCAGGTTTCCCTTGACATCTAACAGATCCTTGAGAAGTCACTTGAAGTATCCTTGACATGTGGAAACCTCCTAACAAGGAGAATATCAAAACCATGACCGCTACAGGAAATTAGTACGCAACGCCATTGTGCAGAGTACGCAGTGCCTAATTCTATATCCAATATATCTCAAAACAAAACACATTTTGAAAAAATGAGAGAGGTGGTTGTTATTTGGAATGTTATGAACAAAAACCTCCTCCAGTTTTCAAAAATACATCCTTAACTGCTCATAATCAAACTTTTAAGTTAATGACTCAAAACTAGTAAAATAACTCTGCACAATTAGTTTTTTGCCAGAATATTATGCAATGCCTCTAGGTAGCGCCTGACTGTGTTGCACATGTATGAAGATTCTGTCCTCTGTGAAATATTACATAGCGCCTTTACGTAGCGCTACTTACATTGCGTCTTCATACAGGTTTGGGTAGCATTGCCAAAACACAACGCCTTTCAATCTTGAATATGTACAAAGCAGTGTGTGTTCTTTCATGATGACTGTTGAGCTCTAGATCTACCTAAGTAAATTAGAGTGCATTTATTATCAATCCGGTGTTTGTAAGACTTAGAGGCATGTCCAAAGTATATGGATTTTAGAGATAGTTTTTATCTTTTATGGAGATAACCCAAAAACTTAATTTAAGGCTGAATGTGAAAGAGATGCTAAGCTCCTATTCAGAAGTCATCTTCATAGCTCTCATGACAGTGATCAGCACTTGTTTTTCAAATGGAAAAAACTTAATCTAAGGCTGAATGTGAAAGAGAAACTAAGCTTCTATTCAGAAGTCATCTTCATAGTCCTCATAACAGTGATCAGCACTTGTTTTTCTAAATGGTAAAAACAGTAAGCATAAAACCTATTCTAAGGCT
>SNQJ01S0010772.1:92436-114501 GCA_010110895.2 Picea sitchensis | reverse complement strand
AAAATTCAATTCTGAAGTTAAAGGATGACAAATATACCTTGGATAGGCTATTTTATGAGAAATGTGGGATAAAATGAAGGAAAAATGGCAAATAAAGAGGCAAAAGTATGGTTTGTGGAAGCACAAAAATGGACTCAACAATGACAAAACCATTTTACTAAGGTTCCTTGGCCATACCATAGGTAGTTCCTTTTACCACTAGGTGAAGCTAGCACTTATCAAAAAATCAAAATCCATATAGGCACCTTAACCAATCTTGTGCAATTTTGTGCTAACACCATCCACTAACATTTGGTACAACCAGATATGCCTCACAAAGTAGTTGTTTTTCTTCTTGATCACGGGTCTTATACATCATTATGAATTGATTGACATCATTTATGTAGAACATACGATTATGTTCCAAGGCTTTACATAACAGTGAAAATACCTGACATCTTAAATAAGTGGCATAAACAGGAGAAGGTTGAGAGTAAGCCCTTATGTTTTGGGCCAGGTGGATCATGTAGTGCTTATCTAACTTCAATATTTGGATGTTTTGATTAAGATTTTGAATCTCTAAACCCAATTTCTTGATATGTATCTGATCAACTTCTCTTTAGGGAGTCACAACTTCATGCTCTTGAGTCAACCTGTCAGTGTGTTTCTTGAAGTATTCAACCCCTGCTTCTAATTTCTTCACCCTTTATTCCCTATCATCAGTTTCTTCACTAACTTAAAATGTATCTAATTCTATGCCAACTTATATTGCTACTGTATGTTTTTATTGATCTTCCTCTTGATTTGAATTTCCCTCAGTAGCTTCTAGGAAAGATTGCAATCCTTCATGTTTTTGTTGGTCCTCTAATTTCTTTTTAAGTTCTTTAATTTCTTGATATAACTTGAGATTTTCCATGGAAAAATTTCTTTTTAACTGCTTTTTTATTTGAAACGATTTCCTATAGTATTCCAAGACAAATCGAGGCTATTATAAATAAATATTGATTGCTTCTTTTCTTGTATGGGAGTAATTTCCTCTTTTTCAGAGATATACTCTAGTTGATATTCCTCCTGCATCATTTTCTCTTCGGGCATCTCTTCCTCACTTCTTTTATCTGACCATATTTTCTTAATCCTCCTTTAAGAAGGATTCTCAACAATTCCCTTTTTCATTATTTGTTATTTTCTCCTAGGTCGAGAGAGACCAACTTTGTCATGAATTTTCTCAAAAGTCTTATCACTGTTCTCTATAATTTTAATTTCTGCATCTACATTTTTTGTCTCTTCCAGTTCTTCATCGATACCCTCTATGACGGTTATCCAATTCCATTTGGTTTTCATTAAGGATTCCATCACAATTAGTTTAATAAGTCCATGATTTGTGACACTATTCTTTGGACTAGGACTTCCCTTAGCTTTATTACTCATTAATTGCAGTGAATGAAAGAGGAAATAAGGGACATTCACATACCAATAATGTATGATATGAATCTGAAGTTGAAAATGGTACCCAAACAATAGTTTAAACTTCCTTTCTCATGTCAAAAGGTTATGGACAATATATGCTACATGCCTCCATGGTTCGATCAGAAAACTCCTTAAGACACTATTGTAACAAATATTGAAATTTTGGATTTCGGTCACTTAGGAGAATGAATGGAAGCATTGGCAGTGGAACAACTGCATACCCCGAGCATTAAGCCACATGGAAAAAAATATCATGAGTCTGGGTTTTTTTTTCATCGGGGATTTGGCCGACGTAGATATCTTAATAACTATAGCCCCGATCCCCGAATTCACTAAAGTATCAAAGGATAAGCCAGGTCAAATAAAGATTAAGAAAGATTAACGTTAATAAATCTCATCGCAATTTCATGATTTGGGATTTCTCGTGTCAAGTATTATCGAATTCCCGACATTTAAATCCACGAAAGGTTAAAGATTAATTGCTAATAATGATTAATTAAGAGATTAAAACAAATGATTATCGACTAATTAATCCCATCACAATTTCGCGATTCGAGATTTCTTGCATGTCATAACTCTTGAGGACATGATACCTGAAACTCAAAGGCCCGAAAGAGTGCAATGTAAAATCCAAAATCTTTTTTGGGGATTTGGCTGACGTGAAGATTTTAATAACCACTTCTTTGTTTCCCTAAATCCCGAAAACCCAAAATCGAGACTCCAGTCATATGCAAAATTGCTTTAGAAAACCATAATTTTCTCAACTGTGGAGAGGTTGTTTTTTATTTTTGAATAGTCGATCGACATATGCAAATCCTAATATTTTCAGTGGTGTCTTTAGAATTTCATTTTGATCTTGGTAAGGTAGTCAAAAGTCCCCCACAATATGAGGTTCATTTTCAGAAATATGACATTTTTACTGTGCTGAGTCATCATTTTCAAATGACGATTCTAAGCGACTGGAGTATCATTTTGAGAAACGGTTGGATCATTTTGTGCCTAACACATCAGAGATATTTAGTCTCTTTAATTTTTCCTACAGGTGTCACATATTGAGAGACTTGAATCCATCTCTGTGCCCTAATTTTCGGATTTCATTTTCCCTGTTTTGACACATGTTTGTTAAATGCGGATTTGGGAAAAATGAAAACAGATATCATGGAACTGAGAGAGGTTTTTTCTCCAAAAAAATATAGGCACAAAAGCCTCTTTCAGTTTATGCACATATGTCATGATTCGAGAAATAAAGAACCATAACCACAACCTCATTTCTCAGCATTTTGGCCCATCTTCTATGGTCGTTGGTTTCAAGAATTGATTGTAACTGTTGTTTTGGGAGGATTTTCGACCTCAAGACCTATATGAGGCATCTTTGTAACATGGGATAGAGAGGGGGGAGAGGAGTAGTACTCCTGGGATGTAGCACTTGTTATCATGTTTAATAAAAGAGTGATGAGCATTTTTTTATCTATATCAGAGATTCTTGTGATTTTGTTTGCAGAGAATGTCTTATTGCTTCGTTTTCACATCATTTCACTTGGTTTTATTTCCATTTGTTTCCCAATTTATAACTTTGTTTGTAATGGAATTCATCTGTTTGTTAGATGCTCTATTGTTGGACAGGTTATAGGTTGTTTATTGTAGATATATGAAGGTTCAAAATTAATCCTTGCTAGATGCTTTGTCCCAACTATTTCTTTCCGCTGATTTATGCTTGGAATTCACTCATTGCTAAGTGCTCCTTGCATTTTGATATGTTTTCTCTTTATTCTGCTGCCATACTTTTTATAAATCCTTCCCTCTATAATCATGTTCTATCTCACCTCTGCTCCATGGATTTTCATTGCCGAAACACTCTTATTACTTGCTTGATCATTTGACTCGATGCCCAATGGACTACTTTCTAGTCCAACCCATCAACCCTAAAAACCCAAAACTTTATATTACCCACAGATCTGCCCACTGTTAAGATTATTGAATATCCTATTGTGACATATTTTCGAGAGATCCCTCTCAGTTTGGAAGGGGTAGTTTCCAATCAAAAGTGGTTCGAGGTTATCTCGGAATTTACTTGCATGCAACCCAAGTCAAGTCTGAGTGACAAAATTTATTTCATTTAAAATGTGCTAAGGCTTGGTTCTATTATAGCCTAGAACCAACTATTGCGAAAAAAAAATCTGGCACTGTTGTCGAGGACAGAGGAAATAAGTTATCTTCCCTGGGATATGAAAAAAATTTCAAATCTATTTCTTGATGGTGAACAAGGGATAGGATTTAAATTGGTTGTGATCATTCACCTAGAGACTCCTTGGTTCGAAGACTCTACATGATTCAGTGGCAACTGCATTGGTCTCAAAATGTCGGATTGGTTCGCCACTCGGATTGCTGCAAGGTTTGCTCCTCTATACTTTGCAAATGTTTATGGTTTTCCAAACACTATTCCAGACATTAAAGTTTGGGAAGATGTCCTTCCTAAATTTGGAGAATATGCAGATGAAAATCCCACCCAACACTTGTTTGAATTCCACAAGTTCATGGATGAATTAAATATACATCATGAAGATGTCCTCATGAAATTGTTTATGTTTTCATTGGAAAGAGATGCTAGACTCTGGTATAAATCTTTACCTCATTCCAGTATTCCTTCATTGAAAGATTTTCACATACTTTTTCATCAGCATTGTAAAAGAATCTATTTAGCTGATATACTTTTTGAAGATTATTGTAATATAAAATTCATAAGAAAAACATATCAAACACATCTTCTTGAAGAGGAGGAAGGAATATCAGAAATTTCTCAAGTCGATGAAGATAATCAGAATGAAGAAGATTTGGCTGATAAAAAAGTAGGATATGATAGCTCTTGTGATCACATTCAAGAAGAAGATATTCAATATCATGGTCAACATGCAGAAGAGAAAGAAAACAATAGTTGCTTGATCCAGAAATTGCATAGACCACCTCCTCCTTTAACATAAGAAGATATAGATCTTCTCCTGAACAGTTATGTTACAACGCTTGCTTACACAGATTTGCAGCATTCACATAGTCCTGAACATGTGAGTGAAACTTATTCTATTACTGAAAATGAAAATCTAAGTTTAAATCATGAGAGTCATGGGACTTTAGAGGAAGTTAGTAAACCAATTTATGATGATGATTTCCTGCCAGAGGATCATCTTGTAGACATTGTTTTGTTTCATGAAGAAGATAGGGCTGTCATGTTTAATAACCTTGAAGAATTTTTGTTGTTCAAAGATGCTTTAGACTATGATTTGGAGGAGTGGATTTGAGATAAACAGCTTCACAATTGATATTCCTAGAATTTTTTTGATTGATGACACTCCTGAGTTATCTGCTGAACCTGTTTATGATGAATATCCAGAAGAACAAGAAGCGTAGGTTTATTTTTCATCACACACAAAAATTTACGACAATCCTCCTTTGTTTTATGAATTTGATGAAAGTGTTTCTGAAGATGATCTGCAGCAACGTCAAACTTTGGTTCAACAGGAAAGCAATCAACAATATCTTGAAAGAGATCAACCTATGTATGGCATCTACCAAGAAGATATTTGGACAACAGATGAAGGACATAAGGAGGGGTTATTGAAACAATTAATCTCTCCTCCTTGTTTACCAACCATTGAGAAATAGACCAGTAAGTTTCAATGCAACATTTTTGCATGAGTGGAAGAAAAAATCAGCAGTGGACAAAGTGCGCAAAAACATTTCAGACAACTTGCCCAACAGGAGGAAGTATGGATTAATTGTGAAAGTGGTATATCTCTTCCCTTCTACGATCTAGTAGCAGTTTATATGGAGTCAAAATGGGGGACTGAATTTGTTATTTCCAACTTCTTGAAGTCTGAATTTCAAAACTATAAGTACCTTCTCCCAGGACATGTTTTGAAATGTGTAGTTGTTCCTGTCATCCTTTTTCTCAAATATGGAAGTATAATTAAGTTTGTTAGTCGGATACTCACTTGGTTGATTTGGAAGTTTTCATATACTTGAACAAAGCAGTGATATCGACTTTGAGCACATGAGTACAACAGTGGTTTTCAGTATGTTTTCGGTTTAGTTTGGAATATAGTATGGTTTTATTTAAAGCATTACGACTCCATAGCTCAATGAATGCATAAGCGATTTTTTGTTTCGGAAAGGTGCAAGTAAAGTGACATAGTTCAGAGTTTGATAAGGATGATTTCAGGTCACCCAATGGATGAAGGCATGTGGTCTACTATTCTTGGCGCTTTGCAGGAAAGCACCATCCCTAGATGGAGACTTTGTTGTAAAAAATATTTAAATTTTGGCTTTCAGTCACTTAGGAGAATGAATGGAAGCTTTGGCAGTGGAACGAATGCATACCCCGAGCATTAAGCCACATGGAGGAAAATATCACGAGTCTGGGTTTTTTTGTTGTCAGGGATTTGGCTGATGTAGATATCTTAATAACTACAGCCTCGATCCCTGATTTCACTAAATTATTAAAGGATAAGCTGGGTCAAATAAATATTAAGAAAGATTAATGTTAATAAATCTCATTGCAATTTCGCGATTCGGGATTTATCACGTCAAGTATTATAGAAGTCCCGACACTGAAATCCATGAAAGGTTAAAGATTAATTGTTAATCGTGATTAATTAAGATATTAAAACAAATGATTATGGACTAATTAATCCCATCCTAATTTCGCGATTAAGGATTCCTTGCATGTCATAACTCTTTAGGACATGATACTCGAAACCTGAAGGCCTAAAAGAGTGCAATGTAAAATCCAAAATCTATTTCGGGGATTTTTCCATCAGGGATTTGGCCGACTTGAATATTTTAGTAACCACTGCTTCATTTCCCCGAATCCCGAAAACCCAAAATCGAGACTCCAGTCATATGCAAAATTGCTTTAGAAAACCACAATTTTCTCAGCTGTGGAGAGGCTGAGTTTTTCATTCGAATAGTCTATCGACATATAGAAATCCTAATATTTCTAGTGGTGTCTTCATAATTTTATTTTGATCTTGGTAAGGCAGCTAGAATTTCCCCGCAAGACGAGGTTCGTTTTCAGAAATATGACATTTTTACTGTGCTGAGTCATCATTTTGAAATGAGGATTCTGAGCAACTGGAGTATCATTTTGAGAAATGGTTGGAGGATTTTGTGCCTAAAACGTTAGATATCATTAGCCTCTTTCATTTTTCCTACAGGTGTCACATATTGGGAGAATCGAATCCATCTCCGAGCCCTAATTTTTTGATTTCGTTTTCCCTGTTTTGACAGATGTTTGTTAAATACAGATTTGGGGAAAATGAAAATGGATATCAGGGAACTGAGAGAGGTTTTTTCTCCAAAACAATAGAGGCACAAAAGCCTCTTTCAGTTTATGCACATCTATCACAATTCGATAGATAAAGAACCATAACCATAGACTCATTTCTCAGTAGTTTGGCCCATCTTCTATGGCCGTTGGTTTCAAGAATTGATTGTAACTATTGTTTTGGGAGGATTTTCGACCTCAAGACATATATGAGGAATCTTTGTAACATGGGATAGAGAGGGGGGAGAGGAGTAGTACTCCTGGGCTGTATAACTTGTTATCATGTTTAATAAAAGAGTGCAGAGCATTTTCGATCTATATCAGAGATTCTTGTGATTTTGTTTGCAGAAAATGTCTTATTGCTTCGTTTTCACATCATTTCACTTGGTTTTATTTCCATTTGCTTCCCGATTTGTAACTGTGTTTGTAATGGAATTCATTCGTTTGTTAGATGCTCTGTTGCTGGACAATTTATAGGTTGTTTCTTGAAGATATATGAAGGTTCATAATTCATCCTTGCTAGATGATTTGTCCCAACTATCTCTTTCCACTAATTTATGCTTGAAATTTAGTCATTGCTAAGTGCTCCTTGCATTTTGATATGTTTTCTATTTATTCTGATGCCATACTTTTTATAAATCCTTCCCTCTATAATCAACTTCATATCGCCTCTGCTCCATGGATTTCCATTGCCAAAACACTTTTATTACTTGCTTGATCATTTGACTCCATGCCCAATGGACTACTTTCCGGTCCAACCCATCAACCCTAAAACCCAAAACTTTATGTTACCCATATATTTGCCCATTGTTAAGCTTATTGAATATCTTATTGTGACATATTTTTGAGAGATCCCTCTCTGGTTGGAAGGGGAAGTTTCCAATCAAAATTGGTTTGAGGTTATCTCGGAATTTACTTGCATGCAACCCAAGTCAAGTCAAAGTGACAAAATTTATTTCATTTAAAATGTGCTAAGGATTGGTTCTATTACAACCTAGAACCAACTCTTGCGACAAAATACACTATTGTCAATCCCAACCAATTCTTCACTAGTTTGTCTTATAAAATCTTCCCTCAATGTTGCAGAGGAAATTCGTCTCAGAAACCATAACTCTCCATATTCATGAAATATTGTAACCTTTTCTATGATTGATACATTGACTAAAATTTTTATTCCTCAGACTGTTGCAATCTAGTTTTGAAATTATTGCAAATTCTAAAGAAACAGTCTCATTGAACCCCTGAAGACGCATGAAGTAATCTAACCACCTAGACTCCCTGAATATTTGTGCAACCCCCTCATGCTCATACACATCTACTATATTGTTGGGCTTACTTCAGACTAGTGCTCCTCCCATATCTTCTACAGTCGGTTTTTCGTTTTACAGTGACACAAGAAAATAAGGGTTTCATTCAAATTCAAAGTGAGATGAGAAACCTGAAGTGGGATGAGATTTACAAGGATTGAGGTATACAATGAACGATGTTTAAGGTTAAAAGATATGAGAGAGTAATTATTTGTATAAATGGGATGAAAAACTCGATGTGGGATGTGATTTACAATGAGTCTCGAGATATACATGAAGGATTTGCAAGGTAAAATGATGTTTATTTAAAGTGAAACAAAATGGTGGAGTAATGATTTGTATCACATTTGGATAGGATCTACAACATGTCTTTCGAAGTGACATCATGTATGGTGAAAAAAACCCTTCTCTTCTGATCATGGAATTTAAAAAAATAGGGTGTATAGTTATGATCTTCAACAATTTTATTTCATTCATTATAAAAAATGGGATAGGAGGTTGGCACTAGATTGACTCTTATCGCCCCCTAGCTTAATTGATTACCCATACCCAGGTTTGTATAGCTTAGTTACCCTTGAGATATGATTCTTTCCACACTCTAATTACCAATTGAATAAGTCTAGAGTGGAGATAATACCTATCAAACTTACACATGGAGACCGACCAGGTTGTTGAGGAAGTACTCATGTCACTTTTGAGGTTGTATAAAATAGTTGTTGAGGTGGTTGTATATTTTTAATTGTGATCAAAGGATGAATGAAGTACTTGGATTGATGCATTTTGGTCATCATGCCCCTTGTTTTTCATAGATATGCAACTTGGTACTTGGTTTCCATAATATTTTGCAACCTGGTATGGAGCTTCCATTTAACGTAGATTGTAGTGATTTAAGAGTGTAGTCCATCTTGTAGAGAAATGTTGAGTTTGATCTTTGTAATTTGATGAGTGCATCTAAGATGAAGTAGATTCAAAGGATCCCGAGGTTCTTTTCTTTATCCAAACATATCTAGTGTGGTAGGACATGCCCATTCCACCCAATAGTTGGTTTCCAAACTTGTAGCACCTGAAAAAATGTTTGCGACAACAGTATAATTGGAACCAAGCCACCACCATATATTTTTGTTGAGTAAGACAATAAAACAGTTTTGTTAACACTTCCTAATTCTCTCTCTTCATCCTATGTAAGTTGTAACTATCTAAAATGTGAATGACCACTTTTGAGTTACTGGATGACCTTACCTGCAATGTTCTTGGAAGTGTAAGATTTTGATCAGACAACCATTGCTTAATATGAGCCAATGTATATTCCCCAATGCGTACAAAAAAGGCACATTATTTTCCTCATCAAAAGTTCCTCTGCAATTTTTCCTTATACATAAGCAATTGTTGACAAATATGTATGAAGGAGAAGAAGCAGGAGTAGGAAAACACCAAGAAGTAGCAGTGGAAAATCACGCTCTAGATCCCTTGAAAGGTGATGTATGAAATCTCATTCAACTTTAATTTACAATCATGATATCACGCAATTAGAAAACCAAAGGCAAAAGATGATTTTGGAATGAAAATCACATGCTGGGGTATATTAAAAGCATAAAAACATGAAGATAAATAAGAATCTCACTTGCATAACACTCCAAAGAATAGCTAGTCCTTCCCAAACTATGAATGTTAAATGGAACTCTACTGACTCATTAATAAAACATAATCTTGGAAATATCCCAACATACACCAACTATGTCTCCAAAAGTTTTTACAGAACCCATAAGACTCAATGAATGATGCTTAATGAAGCATATGGTGCCTCTTAGCACATGAAATGTACTGGGGTTATTTCCGCCTTTTTTTTTTTAGTTTAGTTTCCTTTTTAAGAAATTTCCCAAATAATTCATGTCTATACAAGAAGAAAACTCATTTTTCTCTTAGTCCCTTTTAGGTCTTTGTGAAATTCTTAAGGTTAGTATTCCATGACAAGAGCAGAGGCTCTTTGAATCACTTTTAAGGGATTTTACACATTATTGAAAAATCATGAGTTCGTTTAGTCATGTATATAGTCTTTGTTTTTTTTTGTTTTAACTAAAAAAGGGATAGTACCTACTATATTAAGTTACCAGAGAAACATTGACAAAAATACACAGAGATATTGCCGTCCTGAGCCACCAAAAATTAGGGATGATTTTAAGGATGGAAATTTATTTTAAAATGTAGAAACCTTGGCGAATCTTACCAATCCTTCATTTGCCAACTATAAATGATCGGTGATATTTTTGTAAAAATATTCAAATTTCTAAGGATTTTATATAGTTTTCATAAAATTTTGGCAATTTTTAAGGTAAAATAATTTTATCCTATAGAATTTGGGCGAACCATTTTTAAAATAGCGAATCTTGTTTTTGGAAAAACCATGGAAAATTAGCCCATGAGCGAAATTTAGCCCCTAAAATCATCCATGTCAAAAATGTTGTCGTTTTACTGGAAACCAACATAGTTTGGGGTGAAATAAGTCTAGGAAGATAAGCTAAAAACTGGTTTTCCCTCTGTCCTACCTGAAGGAAACCAGGACAGATGGCCATAGTTCAAGTTAACATTGAGAAACAACATGATGAAAAAACAAACTAGCATAGGAGAACTCAGATACCCGGTGACCTGTCGCCATTGCCTTTCTGACACATGGATCTGGCTAGGATGGAAAACGGTTGTGCGCACATTGGACATTTCCGCTTTACTGGATCATTGGAGTACACATCAAGGAGAAGATCCAGACATTGTCCCATGAGGAGGGATCTATTCTCCTGGTCTGCCATGGGGCCTCAGAGTTCGAACACGAGAGCCAGATGCTCTGCACGGAGGAGTGGACCATGAAAATCATTGTTTACTACCTCGCTAAAGGTTTCGTTCCCCACTTCCACATTCATCACTGCTCTGGCCTCGTTCACGTTCATTCCTACTATGGCCACGTCCACGTTCATCCCTGCTCTGGTCTCGTCCACATTCATCTCTGCGCAGGCATTGTCCTGAGCCTCATCCTCGCTCGTTACCTTCTCAGCATGGTGGGTGGGGCTGTATTCACCCGTCCACGGTATCTCTTCGACATTACAAATTGGGAACTCTTCTACAGGCTCTCCCTTCAGACCGCTTCCAGCCTGTGTTTTAGGCATAGTGGCTTGGGGTTCCAGGGTGGTCGTGAAATCCTTCGGGTATGACGTTTCTTCGACATAACAGGTTGGAAACTCGTCTGCAACTCCTCCCTTCAGACAACTTCCAGGCTCGATTGCAAGGGTGTGTGTGCTACGCTCTATCCTAGGCTCAACTATAATGGCATGGAGTTCCAAGCAGTCGGTTCGTGCTCTCTACCAGAGGATGGAAGTCACCATTGACAGAGTGCGCTCAAGGTTCTGCCTTCTTTGTCTCTGCTCTTTGTGGGTGTACCAGGCTGAGCCTCGACGAGGCCTGCCTCGCTTCCTTGTCATTGTGGATGAGGGGTGAATGGAGATACATAGAAAACTACACCAGAGCTCCCAACCAACGGGGAGGTCCAAAACGAGAATTAACCAGCTATGTCCAGACTCTCCAAATTTCAAGTTTCCAAATGACGGCATCACATGGCTTCCTATTAACTCTGTCATATTGAATGTTGGATGTGCTAGTGTGTTCGCGCGAGGGAGAAGTATCGCCTCCATATAGCGACTGTAATGGCCGGCTACCATCGTAAATGTTGAATGGATGGGGAGAGGCCTACAAAATTTAAGCTTTGGATTGAAGCTGAGCCATGTGGCAAGGCGTCGTTGCGTGTCACCCCATCCGAGGCATGTATATAATCTTTGTTACTTGAGTAAATAAATTTCATTAGGTTGGGTATTTTAAAGGTCTTCAGGTCACTTCATGCTATGTACGTAGGGTCTCTTACGTTTTAAATATGATTTTGTGCTATTGAATGTATCATTATAACCTCACTGCAAAAGTTGTTATTTTTCGTAAAATAGTAATGCTCATGTCAAATTACTCCCAAACTACCTTTCCTCCACAATGGATTGTAATCATTAGTTTGAGAATTAGAGTTGGTGTCATTTTCATGCTAAGAGTCATGTAATTTCAAGTCATACTAAGTTGTTTGAGTTATGGGTTCTATCATATATGTTTTGTAATTTTCAAAGAGAACGTTACAAAATATCGAGCACTGCAAATTTACTCTACTAATGCTCTATACATTGCCAAATAGGTTCGTTGCTAAAACTATGTATGGTACAAATTGGGAACTGCCAAAGTTATGTTCGTTGTTGAAACTCACCATTATCCTTTGATATTCACCAACATTCATGGAACCTGAGAAGCAAAAGAAGAAGAGTAACAAAGGAGGTGAGATAGTGAAACTTGAACCCCAGGGTTTGCAACTGTTAGACTCAGATCCAACCTTTAGAGAATTATTTCAGAGAGTTGGATGTCTGACTTTATGTGAGATATTGCAAGTATATCATATGGAGGTGGATAAATAATTCGCTTTAAACTTTAATGGGGTTAAAACAAAGATCGGATCACCAGAGTTCCAGGTTTCAGAAGACACCATTTCAACAACTACTGAGATACCTATGCAAGGAGTAAAATGGTTCAAAGGGATGTCTCTAGACTCCACCTATTGTAATGATTACTTTAAGCCAAATCATTAGAATGCAAATTTATCATCCCGGGTACCAAGGAATTATATGATGGATCATTTTTACAAATTTCTACGTGTAATCCAACATTAGTTTATGTGTGAGGGATGCTTCAACATGGTTTATCGATACCACATCAGGTTTCTTATGTACTTCACTGGTAAGAAAGACATCAACATTCCTTTTAATCTTTTTAGGAGTTTGGGAAAGATGTTAGGCAAGGTTTAAGAAAGGTATAAACCAGTTGAACATAGTATCTTGCACTCTAGCCTCATCAAACTTTTAGTTTTGGAAGAACTTAGAAAAAAAATGGAGATTGGGTCACATTCTTGTCTTCAACAGGGTTTAGTGTAGACATCACTAGTATCGACGGGAAAAAAAGAAAACCCCTTCTTTAAGTTAGAACATAGATTAGACATAATCTAGTAAATCAAAAAGGAAAAGGGAGAAGGTTGAAGAATCATTGGATCCGAGCATATAAATAGTTGAGGATGTTGCACATCCTTCTGATGGAAATACAAGTAATATGAGAAGAAAGAAGTTGGTTTTCACTCCTCCATTTTCAAAAATGGTGAAACCTAGAAGAACCATGACTTGGTCAGTAGAAAAAGAGTTAGTTCTTGTGGAGGAAGGTGTAGCTAAGGCACCTATTCATCATGAATATGAAAAGAGTATTGAAGATCAACCAAAATCAGAATAAAGTGATTTGAGATTTAAGATGCTCAAGAAGCAAATGAAGGAAGAACAAGCTGTAATTGTTCAATTCAGAGAGGAGAAGAGACACAAATGAAGACCAAAATAGCAGAGCACATGGACTCTTCTGAGGAATCCCTTCACAAGAGTCGAAACATGGTTAGCATATCCCTTCCTCTGCACAAGAAAGTCAAGAATATCTACAGGAAGAATACGGTTTCACAGGCAAAGAAAAGGTCACTGAAAGGAAAGATACATCAAATAGGGGAAGAAGCTGCAAACAAGAACCTAGACCTGTTGGTACAAGAAACAATCAAATAATTAAGAGACTCAGAAACAACATTCAAAGAAGGTCTCATTTTTTGGGAGTACTCAAGTCATAGGATTGACATGTTGAGGTTGCACAAAAAAAAAGCAAGCTTCAAAATTCAAAATAGTTAAAAACAAATATTGTGCAGCGAGTTTATACCGATATGTTGTGAAAATGATGGAAACGGAGATTTCGTAGCGAATATCCACAGGTTCGTTGCAAAATTGTACAGACAGTTAGAACTGGTGTGCATTTGATTTCCAGCTGGAACAAACCTCTTCCAAATATTCAGGTGATGAGAGGGACAATTTTCCCATCATCAGATTATGTAGCTTGATGTGTTTTGTATCCATTAACTAGCCTAGACAAGACCCTAGAAATTAGGATATGTTATGTTTTATGTTGTAACCTTTTGCAACAAACTCCTAGGATGAAGGGAATCCTATGTAACTAATTTATATTAAGTTCCTAAGAGGTGGAGTTAAGGATAGGATATATACGTTCAACATTGTAACATGACAGAGGAGTTCGAGTGAGAGAAACTAAGTCCAGTACTCTTGTATTAATTTTTGAAGTTTCAAACTCTGTGTATCTAGATTTGAGGGTTCTATATGCAATTAAAAATCAATGTGTGTTCTTCTCCATTTTCTCTTTTACCTTCTACTTTAATGGAGTGTTGTTCATGAATGATTCATTTACAATATATTTTATAGGAATCTGGAGTAAAATATGTGTTTCATACTATTGTGAAATTTATCCATTTAAGTATTATGTATTTCCGAATTAGGAAGCTCCTAGTTTATGAAAGTTCCTCAATAAGTGAGTCAATTGAGATGAAAGTGAGATTTTATGATTTATTTTAGTGTTCCTCTACACTTTCGTTTGTTCATTTTTCATAAAATATATGTTAATTGTGTTATCACATGAAGTTGTCAAGGATCGCAGGTGATAGCAATGAGCATAGGAAAACAGGGGGGTGCAGTTTTCAATAGTAGAGGTCCCCTGGGCAGTTCAATTTAGCATCATCTTTCGGCGCGGTTTGAAGGACGTTATAGTTGGCAGGAGGATAAACTTTAGTAGGGGTGCTAAAATAGCAGGTGCACCCAAATTGTAGATCGTGACTAGATCAATGGCCAGAGCGAGCCAAAATCCAAACCATGCTATTGCGGAGGAGCTATATGGAGGAAGGTGGTGATTTTCAGGACCAAAAGCGGTGTGGGTCCAAACCACTTTTGGCAGCCCTGAATTCACATATATTCTAGGCTGACTCCAATAGCAACACATGGTCACCCCCTAGTCATCAAGCCTTGTCCTGATCCTGATGAGAAATCAGTTAATGAACAAGGACTGGTAGTTGAAACCTCTGCTCACTCCATAAATAGAAGGCATGGAGGGTCTGGTCGTGGAGACATAAATTCCAGCCAGAGGTACCATGATGGCCGATTTCTTCTTGAAGGCCCATATTGATCTGAGTTTGTGTCTGACAAAAGAATACACACACAGTTTGACAGAAGGATGCACAAGAGAAAATCCTTGGACGGGATGGCCATATGACTTTCCTAGCAGTTGTCCACTGATCTGAGTACAAATAGATCAGTTTAAGATTGTGTTAAGGTCGATGGTTGAGTAGAGTTCCCTATTTGTAATAGTTTGATAACAGAGTTGTTCTCTGGTTATGTATGAGACCTAAGACTTTCTCATTAATAGAAATCGGTTTGTTTCACTATCTTGTTTCCTATTGTGCTGAAACACTCGTGCATGGATGATCCAGACGAGATGTTGTAGTTGTATTGTAATGGAGGTTTGATTATAATTCTTCTATGATATGTTTTAGTATTTTCTTTCGCTGTCATATTTCCTCTTATGCTGAAATGATCGTGCATGGATGATCCAGACGAGGTGTTGTGGCTATATTATAATGGAGCTTTGATTATAATGTTGTTGTGATATATTTCAATATCTTAAACTTAAGTTCAAGAGTTCTCTTGTGCTTGAGTTTTTCTGCACCAAGTTGCTTCAAGGCCGATGCTTATGGCATACTTGTCCTCTTTCTTCACCGAGTCTTCCTCCTTCTCACCTTTAACTTTAAACCACTGACTGAAGTTAATGAGAACCTCATTTTTTTATGCATTGTTAGTCTAGTTTTCTAAGTTAAAACATTCTTATGTTCAACTTTGTCCATTTGATCTCCACTCATAAACCTATCTCCACAAACATTTTGATGGGTATGGGACTTATCCTCCTGCAATATGAGGGTGACTCTCAGTGATAACAACAAGAATTGAGACTATAAGAAGAATTTGTTCACCAAAACAACTGCACCTAACACTCTTATCTTTGATTGAACCAAACAGTTTTGAAGAAGGAATCAAGGATGAATTCTTGAAAAAGGCCATGAATGAAGATTTTCATCAAATAGAGAAAGAATGGCACTTCAGAATTGGTTTCAAGACCAAGGTACAATAATGTGATTGACACAAAGTGTGTTTTCAGAAATAAATTGAAAGAAGATGGTCAGGTTACCAAGAAAAAAGCTAGATTGGTATGTAAAGGATATGTACAGGTTGAAGGTATCGAGTTTGAAGAGATGTTTTCCCCATTTTCCTAAATGGAAACAATCAGATTGATCCTAGCTTATGAATGCTCCAATAATATTAAAGTGTATTTGATGGACGTGAAATCAACCTTTATGAATGGGGAACTTGAAGAGGAAGTATACATTGATCAACTAGAAAGATTTTAGTTGGCATAGAATGAAGATTATGTGTGGATGTTGAACAAGGCCTTGTATGCTCTAAAACAGGCCCCCGGAGCATGGTATTATAGACTGGACAAACATATATAGCAGAAAGGGTTCAGAAAAAGAAATGCAGACAACAACCTCTACATCAAGGTAACTCAAGATAGTATTTTATTAATTGAAGTTTATGTTGATGATATTATTTTTGGAAGTGACGATGAGAGGTTAAGCCAAAAATTTGAAAAATATATGCAGAAATAATTTGAAATGTCATTACTTGGAGAACTATCCTTATTTTCGAGTCTTCATATATGTCAAAGAAACCAAGGAATTTTTATTTCTCCAACTAAGTATATCAAAAAAATGTTAAAGAGGTTTGGAATGGAAGATTGAAAACCAGTTAATGCTCCTATGCAAACTAGTTGCAAGTTGAGTAAAGATGATGATTCAAAGTCTACAGATTAGAGGAAGTATAGTTCAATGATTGACAACTTACTTTATGTGAAATCATCTAGACCAGATGTAATGTAGGAAGTTGGACAGGTGACATGATTTTAAGCAACACCAAAGAAATCACATGTTCTAGCAGTGAAGAGGATTTTCAAATATCTCAAGGATACATAAGAGTTTGGATTATGGTATCTAAAAGAAAAGGATTTATCACTTATTTCCTACACAAATGCAGATTGGGAAGGTTGCATTGATGACCGGAGAAGCGCAGGTGGAGCATTGCTTTACTTGAGTGAGTGTTTGGTATCTTGGCTAAGCAGGAAATAGTCATCAGTATCATTGTCTACAGCCGAAGCAGAGTATATTGCAGTAGCATCATGTTGTACATAGGCTCTATTAGCACTCCATAAACTTCATGCCAAGAAATTTTGCAGCATAGATAGTGTAAAAGAGAGCGGTTTCACTGCAACAGTTTAAAATTCAAACAAATCATAGATTATCCCTCAGATGATGGCACCATTTTTATCAACGACAAAAACATAGAAACTTTGGGAAAAACATTTTATTTGTTTTATGCCCATTCTCCAAGCAACATCACATTCTAAGTCCATGAGCAAAAACATAGAACTTTGGGAAAAACAATTATAATTAAGGTAAAAAATATAAAGGTGTGCTTCTCCCGTTGATATGCATACCCAATCTCCAAGCAACATCACATTCTAAGTCCATGAGCAAATCACACAGCACAAGTCAAGGAGGAGATCACAAGGGGAATAATATTTGTGCACAACGTGTCAAAATATTTTGTGAGTGTCAGAGTATATAAAGGCATATGCTTCATATTCTATGTCAAATGTAGGATATATCCTACATAAAAAATAAAAAATATCTATAATGCAATGTTCAATGACCATCGCCAAATTCGAACCTGACGCCATTTGTCAAAGAGAAGGCACCCAAATTGGGCTTGCCACGAACAAAGTGTGAGTTATCAGTTGTCAATCTGCCAAGAGAACGCCATTGTGGAGAAGATTGTCATCTATCTTCATGCTTGCACTGTATGTTCTGTGCGATACTTTTATAAATCCGTTAAATCACAGGTATATCAAGCGCATATGTCAAAGTCGCAACACATGACCACACGGAAATTAAAAGGTTTCATTACATGTGATCACCCGACGGAATTACAGGTGTTGATTGTGTCAAAGTTTCATTCGTATTAATGCCATGCATTATGAGTGTTGACAAGGACATCCAATGGCCAGTTTTCGACAATGTCAAGTGTCAAAGAATGGTGCCAAGGGTTCAAAGAGTACGTTGGTATGTTAGTCCCCCGTGCCCTCATGATGTATGGAGCTGGATACTTTCAATGTCAACGTGATTGGAACCATAATACTTACATGCTACCTTGTGCCATGCTAAAGTGGAGCAAATAGGGTTATGACTGGCATAAATCACATAAACTTGGAAGGCCTGGAGGGTTTTTGTGTGTAAAGGGAAGGTTCTTGGGAGGTTGTCATCACATATATATGTCCTGTTACAGGGAAAGGATAAGCCAACTTATGCACCACCGTGGTGATGGTGATATATGTATTTTGATTAAAGCAAAAGATATTTGTGTAACAGGAAAGAAATTGACCGATAAAGCTTATTGATGGCATACAGGATATGTTCGTGACCTTAAAGAGAGGACTTTGAACACCCCTTCACAGACAGACCTGTAGAAAGTTTTGTTATCCCAACCTAGTGAAACTTCTTATGTGGCACATATAAGAGACAGAGAGTTTGCTAATGAATCAAATTGGAATAATTCCTGTGGAGCTCCAAAAATGTTTCAAACATGTCATTTGGAAAGGAGTGAGAAATCACTTGGACCAGAACCAGATCATCGTGTCATTGGTTGTCATAATGAAATATTGGATGAAAATGTTTGCTAATGAATCAAGTTGGAATAATTCCTGTGGAGTTCCAAATTTTTTTCAAATATGTCATTTGGAAAGGAGTGTGAAATCACTTGGACCAGATCATCGTGTCATTGGTTGTCATAATGAAATATTGGATGAAAATGTCCATTTAATTCAAGACCAACTTCTTCATAGGTTTCTTTGTTCTCATCACAACCAACGAGTAGCAAGTCAGTACCAAGAATCAACCAGTAATCTTGAATGGATACAAGGAGGGAATTTTGGGCATTAATCCCTACAAAAGTTCATGTGGTTGTATGTGTTAAAAAACATAACTCGAGTGACAAAAAACTTGTCAAGCAGTGCAAGGATTTCAACAGGTGTAAAGTCCCATGTTTTTAGGGCATCGAAATCAACATTTGAATGAGAAAATTCAGTAGTTGAAGATTGAGGGAAGTTAAAGGTAGCGCTACAAAATTTGGAGAGATTAACAACCAATGGACAGTTAGCAAGAATCCAGCTTTCAAAGAAGAGGTGGGAGAGCAATCTATGATTTCCAGGAGCAGAATCAGCAGGTCAAAGCATTTTTGCAGACTATTAATGAACATGCGGCAATCAAACTCCCTCCAGATATTAAGGTGGCAGTTTCAGAATGGAAGAGATTGACCAAATGATCTAAGTAAAGCAATCTTCACAATCAAGATATCATGCAACAGTTTCCAGATTTGTTTATTTTTTAGTATGAAGATAGGATTTAACTCCTAAATGTTAGAGACAACTTTGGTCGCAATTTCCTATAGATTTCATGTTTTGTAATGGTTCAAGGGTTGGCTAAACTGTAAGAGAAAAATATATTGAGTATCTATTGTAATTTTTGAAATTTAATAGAATATGAGTGCCGATGTATACATCTATTTCCTACTAGAGATTCTTGTGATGATGGTTTGAAGCTTGTTCTCCTTCTTTGTCTATGTGTTCTCTTGTTTTTCTTTCCATTTGATATGTAACCTATAAGTATCTAATTGGATTTTATGGTTTGGAATTCATCTAGTTCTGATGTTCTAAATAAAACAATTAAGTACTTCAATTTCTTCTTAAATTACAATTAGAATTCATCTAAATTGGTGCTCTGAGTGTAATAAGTTGTTTTTCTCATTCTTGTGTTATTACAACAACTGAAAATCCATCATCTACCTCAAACTTCTCCTCTGCTTCCTGGATTTTTCCTTAACAAGACATTAATATTTATTTTTTGTGCTTGAGTTGACTCCATGCCCAATGGTCTTTTCTCTTTCTCAACCACCATTTCATAAACCCTACCTTCATTTGCAAAAGATCTAGTCACTGCACTTCACAAAACCAGTCAATCCTTGACTAAGTTATAGGAGAGAGCCCTCTCTGGGTTGGAAGGGCTAGCTTTCAGTCCTAAATCTTGGTTTGTGGTTACCTCTGATTTTTCCTCTTCGGCCAAGGAAAATTATGGAGGGATAACAGGTTCTATGGATGAAACAAACTCTGACAAATATATAGGTTGAGAATGATGAGCCCATTCCAATATATTGTGATAATATCATCTCCATCAATATCTCAAAGAATCCAGGGATGCACTCCAAGACGGAGCACATTCCAATCAATTATCACTTTCTATGAGAACATGTTGTAGAGAAGAACATCAGGGTTTAATATGTGGGAACAAAAGAACAAGTCACATATATCTTTACAAAACCGCTTCCAGGGGAATCCTTTGAGTATCGTCGACAAAGACTTAGAATAATTTCTACTCCAAAATGAATTATTTTGAATGTTTATCTTATATGTCTTATATTTACATGAGGAAGCACCATAAAGAGGATAGTTCACATTGGGGGAGTAGTTTTAGGAAGAGTTAAGTCAGGGGGAACAACCCCAAGGACAATTCAGTTAGGGGGAGAAGCCCTAGATGGGAAGTTACCTTTGCCATTGATGTAAAAGGGGGAGAGATTCATCAAATGCAGGATAGAGAGTTAGATGCTTGGAGAGAGAGATAACAAAGGCATGTTTCTAGGGGGAGCGATGTTCATAGGGGGATCATGAGCAATATGAATTCAATGTTGCATCGAGGTGTTGCTATCAATGCCAAAGGGGGGGATTTTTTTTATTATTTGAGTTGGTTTTCATTGATGTCAACCCTTCAATCAAATCCAGAAGGAAATTATGGTATCACCTACAATATGGTTAAGAGAATTAAATTTGATTGATTTTTAATGGTGCAAAGATTAATATATTTGTACGTACAACTATTCTATATGGATAGTACATGTCATTCCATTTCTGGTGATATGTGAAACGTCACATAACTCCTCACAGTTAAAGAGTTATGGCCTTATGAAGTTGGAGAAACCTCATGAGTTATCTAGAAGGTCAAAGAAGTCAAATTATTCTAGAATCTCAAAGAAGAAGTTGACTAGTCAAGTGGGTGAAACTATGAGTCAATCATGGATTAAGTTGTTGCAACAAGAAAATAATTAAAAATAATTTAGCTGCAACTAGAAGTGGAGAATTTACTATTTGTAGCAAAGTGGGTTAGAAGTGGACACGCAATTAGATGTGGGTTAGCTCCAAAAGAAGAAAATTGAGTTAAGTTGGTTAGAAGGTAGCCCCTTGAGAAAGCTACATGGAAGTATAAATAAGAGAGAAAGACTCTCCTATTACCACCTATTGAGCACATTGAATATCTATTATTTTGTAAGGTTTGTTGTAGGTACTCATTGATACATCTAAAGTTACACAAGTTTGAGGTAGCACGAAGGGTTGACGATGGAAGTTTTGTAAATACAAAAATTATTGAAAAAAATCCTAGTTTTTTAGGAGTATGTGAGCTATAGTGGAGAAGGGTGCATACGTACATGGGATGGAAGTATAACATGGCATATACATGATGAAAAATGTTAGAAAAACAGGACCGTGGAGCAATAAAATAAAAAAAATGCGGAAACAAAACACATAAGATACACAATACAATAGAGACACAGATTTATGTGGTTCACCTAGTGTGGGCTACGTCCACGAGAGAAATTGCCAGGTCCTTCCTTTATTATTATCCAGCATATGAAGGGATACAACCTAGAACAAACCCACTGTAACTTCCTCTTCTTTCTCTCACAGTCTCCTATCTCAGAATACAATATTCACCATCAACCATAGCCGCAATACATTTCCCTCATAAAAGAGGGTTGCCTTCTAGGGAAAAAAACCCTAACATAATCTCTA
>SNQJ01S0010772.1:44238-77380 GCA_010110895.2 Picea sitchensis | reverse complement strand
TCATCTTGTACTTGAACATTTAAGTGGGGTAAAAGGAGGTTGCCCCCTTGAAGAGGCTTATTATATGAAATTATCTCTTTTTCAAGGCGTTGAGTACTTTTTCTGAGGATTTTCTATGCTATATTGATATTTGGTTCTTAACAATGTGTGTCATTATTATTACTTTTGGATTTTTCTCCTTTGTCACCATTAGGAGCAAAATTTGTTAGTGAGGGTTTGGGACCCTTTTTTTTTTGTTGTTGTGGAGATGTTGTTTCATCTTAGGGTTCTTGGATTTATCTTTCTACTATACCACTAAGGATTTGTTGGATGTACCTGTAGTTCTAATAAATATGAGTTGCACAAGAATATCTTGCTCTCGAATCATATCATAAAAAAATGAATCAAGAGAGGGTTTTTCATAATCACTCCCTAAACCGTATTTGGTGGAATAAAAGGTAGATACAAAAAAAGAATATGCACTACCAAGATTAGAAAGAATAATATATATGCATCGAAATTCCCTCAGATATAGATTGCAATCTATACATAAAAGTATAGGTGTTTTGAGATTATATAATTAATCTTCAATGCAATGAAAATCCTTGGGAATTAAATTCATTAACTAATTTTCCAATTGTGTGCTTGAATAATATTGTGTTTACCAAACACAACTTCAATATTTTTCCAATATTTATCTGGGCCATCAATTCCTTGAAGGTGAAACCTGAAATCAGAAGAGATATGCATTCTAATTATTCCATGTGATTCGTCATTCTTATTATCCTATTTTACTTTCTTTTAATCATCGATGGGTTCTTGTTATGTTCCCAAGGTAAGCCAATACAATCCTTTACTTCTTAGTACATCCTCCATATGAGATTTCTATGAGAAGTAGTTGGCACTGGTAACAAAAATATCACTAGGAGAGGAAATATTAAAATATGCATAAAATATGGACTTAGAAGATGAAACTGATGGTCTGGATGGAAATCTCTTGAAAAATGGAATGTTTCACAAATAACGACACTGAAAACAAATTTTGAATGTGAAATTTATTTCCTTTAAATAAATATCATAAATGGTAACCAAAGTGCCATGTGACATGTAGAATATGGTCCACATGGTGATGCTCCTCCTTATCTAATTGTGCCTATAATATCACTTTTAGATAAGTTATTCATGAAGGGACCCACTTTTATACAATAAGAAAGAATCAATTTTAAAATGAAGATACTTTGTAAATGAAAGTTGTATAGAAAAAAAAACTTAAAAACAAAATATTAAAGTTATTTGATAGTGATTCACTTTTATAATTAAGTGAAATGAACTTTACAATGAATGCATGATTTTTTTCAAAAAACGTAACAAAAAAAAGAATTGAACTCAAGACCTCTTACTATGTAATGTAACTTTCAATGAAGTGAGCTAGTGCAAAAAATGATGTAGTCTTAATAAGGAGGATTGCGGGTGTTTTTATTGTTGTTGTTGAAGATGGCCTTGGAATGCATGCTAAATCAAAACTTATTTTCATGCATTCACAAAAAAAAAATATCACTTCTCAACAAAAACAAGGGTTATATCTCAGTTAGCGTAACAAGAAAATGAAAGTTTTCCCTTTTTTTTTTATTTGCCAAGATCACATAGAGTCCACAACAAAGAGCATATGCAGACAAGAAAATACTTTTTGATTTGTTTATGATTTTACAAGATCACACAAAGCGTAGATCAAAGAGAATATGCATATTTGAAAGAGTAGAAACCCAAAAACAATAAAAAATTCCAAAACATTATCATTGTATAATTTTTAAAAGGATGTATTCAATCTGTATGCCTATGGATCTGATTTAAATGGCCATATCTTGGGAAAACAAATACTTTTTTGATTGAAAAAAAATAAATCCTCGCTTAAATGGGCACTTCATATTCAATGGAACAGTCATTTCAGATTCTCAGATTAAATGGGCACTTCAAAGTCAAATGTGTTCTAATACCATGTTCGATAACACATATATTCCAATAGAGGACAAACACTTTTAGTAACCACTCAAACAACTAGATCACAGATCATCAAATTGATATTTTTATGTGGTAAAACCTCTATTGGGAAACTTCCACATCCCTAGCCAAATCATCATCCAAAATGGATCATAGGAAAATGATGCTCGATAATATTTAAATAGAGATCATGGACCAATCAAGTGTTAATCCATGGATCAATGTAGCCATTATGATTGAGGATATTATGAGTCGTGAAATAACTTTATCTCGGGAACATATCATGACTGTCAGATTGTATTTCATATTAATTCATACTAAAGAATCACACTAAGAAACATATTTTAACCTAATGACACATTATACCATGTTGATCTTAGCTAAATTATAAATGTCTAAATATCCTAACGCTCGTTAACCTAGACAAATATTAGATTTTTTTATTTAACTCCCCTTTGTTGATTCAAAGAAACATTTCTCATCTTCTAGATTTCTAGTAGGCCACTATGTCGTCTAGGTATCTTGGGTGCCCCCTCATTAACAAAGCCATCTGCAATGTACCATGGGAATATCTTTGGGTCAAAATGGAAGCCAATTTGTCCAAATAGGTGTGTTGTTTCTTATCTCTTCTTGGAATAATTCTATTATGTATTTTTTACCAGTATTGGTGGCACAAAAAAACATTATAAAGAAAATCAATAATCTTCAACACTCATTCATTTGGGGAGGGACGATCAAAGAAAACAAATTTGTGCTAGTGGTGTGGGATACAATATGCCTTCCCAAATTGCATGGTGGGTTGGGTATCACAGATCTCCACTCATTGGGACAATCATTATCATCCAAATTGTGGTGGATATGGTTAAATAACTCAGTGGATTTATGGGTGAAGCTATGGAAGAGTAAATATGCACCAACCACGCCTAAGGAAGAGCTAATCATATCTAAGGGGGATACCCTAGGATCATTTATATAAGGTAATGCATGAAATAACAAAGTACTAGTACAACAACAAGTTTATGGGAGGTACATAATGACCTTTCCACCTTATTCTAGGATGATGCATGGAAAAAAAAAACAAATCTGTGGAGGAGTGGGCCCATCCATCAAATTAGGATCTCAATGTTGTAGTAAGGTTGGAATAAGGTTTTAAATTATTGGGAAATTTAGAAAGACATAAGTAACCCATACACCAAGATTTGGAAGAGTGGCTGATAGAATGGGATGGGGTCTCAAAGAATCTTATAGAGGATGTTTTGCATGATCGACAAATACAAGAAATACATGGACTGGATATTGTGATATGGGGGACAAACAAAGATGGAAACTTCAAATTAAAGGAATCCTATACATCAGTTGTTGGTGGGGATTGAGAGTAGCACAATACCCTATGTAACAATATATGGAAATCAACTTCACAACCAAAGATATATACTTTCCTTTGTCTCATGGAAAAGTGAAAACTCTTAACCTGGGATCCCCTCATTAGACGAGGTTTTGAAGGTCCATTGATTTGCATGATGTATCAGATGGGTGAGGAGACATTGGATCATCTCTCTAGCTCTTGCAAAGAGGATTCACTCCTATGGGACAAAGGATAATATTTTTTTACACATTTAGATAGGATCCATAATGATATTTCAAAGACCATCGAGGGATGAGAAATGGGTATACTTGTGAACCTGATTCTTAACGGATAATGGAATAATTTACCGTGTTTACTTATATGGAATATTTTAAAGGAAATAAATCGGAGGGTATTAAAATAAATATTTATCAAGGGATCATGTTTGGTGCATCATGTAGTCTATCATGCATGAGTCAATAGCTTCCTTGGCATGGACTAGAAAATATGCAAAACTGTCAAAGAAAGAGACAATAATATTAAAAAAGTGTAATCTTGATCCCTACTGTTGGTTTAACTAAGAAATAAAGGTATAGAAGCCAATGTGACCTCAATCAAGTGATAAATAGTATCCACCGTCACCAGGTTTGCAAAAGGTAATCTTTGATGGCACATCAAAAGGAAAATCAAGACTAGCATGGGTGAGGGGAGTTTTTAGAGACTCAGATGGTAATATTCAATATTTATACTCATATATCCCGAGACATAACATGAATAACAACATAGAATTGGAAGGCCTCTGTTGACAGACAAATTTGACTTGCCGTCAACTGGAAGAATAGATCCGGTCCGGGGTTGTCTAAATAACCCAAGTCGTTTGGTGTAACCTATTTTGACGGGTTTAATAGCTTCGTTGGCCAGCTAAAGTACTAAAAATAATAAAATAAATGAAACTAATCTAAAATATATGATTCTAACAAATGATATATTACTAACTAATGTTTATTAAAAAGAAATGTGAATATAAACAATCTATATACAGGTTACAAGGCTTGCATGAAATCTTGTGAAAATGATTGTTTGATAATGTCTCACAATCAAATATGAAAGACACCCTTTTTTTTTATAAATATATTAAACAAGTAAATACTAAATGAATACGATTGAAACAATGATACAAAAATAGTCAAAACTAATTAATGTAATCATTGTTTCATTCATAAACAATAAATAAAAGAAAATAATGCATCTACTAACCTCTAACTGATCAGTCAACTGAGTTTATCTTCATGTGTTGTATGAGCTCTTGCTTGTATTGTTGTTAAGGGAAACCTATAACAAAACAATACTAGCACTTCCAGGATACATTCAAAGAAGTATTTGATATTGGAGTAAATTAATAACAACAGAAAGACAACTAATTAAAATTCATGTGATCTTAAGATAATCAATAACTAAAAACAAGAGAAAACTCAATTCTGAGTATTGATTTTATCCATCATTTAACATTATGAATAAATTCAATAATAATCAAATGACAAATTGATCACACATACAGAATGGAATAACAAATTATGGACATCATATAACATTTAACAGTATGAAAACACCATATGATGACAAGCTAAAGCTAAAATCAAGCATAATGATATTCTTATAATACAACCGTAATAAAAGAACGAAATGGAATAAGCATCACACAGGTCTAAAGCCAAAGATGAATTTATTTCCCATATTCTTTCTCAAAATCACATGCCCATTTTGTAGTCTTGGAAGAATTTTTTGGGATAATAGACTCTTGAAGATGGAAAAAATTAATTAATACATAAATGATAGCAATTAACCATGTATTGATAAAAAAGACTAAAGATAATTTAAATCAATGCATAATCATTTATTAAAAGAACATGAAGATATTATAATGAAAATAAAATCATTTTACTCACAGGACAAAATCCATTAAGCAACCTGGAATTCCATATTCTTCTTTGAAAATACTCGTCCATTCTCCCAAAGATTCCAACCATCCGTTACTTCATTTGAAAAGAAGAAAAGTTTACAAAATAAATAATATACTAAAGATAAAGGATAAAAATCCTCCTCTCCAATTCTTGGATCTCTATGACTTTGAACTTTCTCATATATTTATACAATGAGTGAATAGTCTAGGCATCACTAATAATTTTCGTCACCTGAAATTTTCCTCATAAAGATACACAAATATCTCTCAATTTGTGCATTGTTTTGGGAAAATCTCTGAGAAAAAAGTAAACGGGTCAATTTGGGAAATGGGTTTTCAACCGTTTCTTCAAATTCCTCACGGTTTGGCTGCAATCAGTCCTGCCAAATCGTCTATCGGATCTTGATGTCTTTCCAAATTTTATTTGTTATTGCTCATAAAATTATTTGTAGCAATCCAATATTATTTTTGGATCAATCATCCTGAACATATTTGAATAATAAAATCAAGCCATGATCAGATCTATATCAAATATTTGATATTAGAAACCTATGAAACAAAAATAAACTTAAATTAATAACCTAAAATTTGTGAATAAAACAAAATCTAGAACAATAAAATCAAAACTGAATTTAAACTAACTATAAGTTGTAAACAAACATTGTTTATATTTTCCTTTCAAATATGATCTTAATTCTAGAAGCTTCAAGTTGATGGAGAAGAGAAAAATATTAATTTTGTTTTTTTACAAAATCAAGCAAATGATAGATAATTCTTTTTTTTATTATTATTATTACTTTTATTTTGATATGAGATGCAAAATGAAAAAAATAATTTAATTAATTAATATCACCAAATGATTTTATGAAAATGAGAAACCAACCAAGATATTATTTGACGAAGTATTGAACACATTATTCAAAATAGTCAAACTTGCTAATGAGCAAAAGAAAGAACACATAATCATAATTTAAACGAAAGTAAATATTTGATAAAAATTAACGTTTTTGTTTAAATTGAGATTTTTATGCTCGTTTCTAAATTTTGACATATACTCTTGTAATGAATGTCTCATACTATAGTGAATGTCTGAATTTTGTCTCAAATCAAGCCAAGGTATGGAACTATTTGAAAAGGTTGATTCTATAGCTCATTATAATTATCAAGATTCTAATGGGGGCCCTTTAAATTTTGTAAACCTTTAGGGGGAGCTATTGGGGCCCAACAGCCTCCTGAGGGGTCTAATGATAGCTCTAGAGAAAGGCTATATATTTTTCATAGTGTAAGGTGATTTTCAATTATTGATCATGGCATTGAGAAGGATTCTAAATAAAACACACCTCTGAAAATTTTCCAAGGAATTACATCTCTCCTATGACCTGTCTAAGTTGGTGAGGATATAGAGGCTTATCCTGACGATAATCCCCAAGCATGTCAAATGAAAATCCAATGCACTAGTGAATTGTATGGTTCATTTTAATGTCCCCGACCATCCATTCTAGGCCACACTACACCAAAGAACTCTTACTACTCTCTCTGCGGAACATACTAAAACATACCCAACATCCAACTGAGCTATGCCACATAATCTTTTTTTTTGAACTGCATGCAATTAAAATATACACACACAAAACTCTTGTAGAAGCATTATGTATAAAATGTAAACATACAAATACATCTGTAAATACATGGATTCACACTAAAATAACAGTAAACATATACATGTAGCATATACAAGAAATACCCTTAAAAGTAAACATAGTTATAACCGCAGATATGATAATCCATAAAAATAAGCATGTAAATAACAATGCAGCATGTAAATTTTATCATACAATTGACACTTATCTTGCTAAGAATGTCACCAACTACATGTAGACCTTCCATGAACATCCCAGACTTAGACTACATTGTTCATCACTCTCAACAGTGAGTAACCCCCGAGCTGGGAATAAACTCCACCCGGGTAAAGGGATTCCTAAGTAGGCTAAAGGATCATAAACAATAGGAAAGACTCTATCTCAGGTGCCAACTCAACTAACAACCTACAGTCCCTCATTCTCCACATGCTTGTCCCACCCAGAAAGTGTGCCCCTTCTATGCTCAACAGTCCTTCGGTTGCCCCACTTCCTTTCCGGGATTCAATAACAGGCTAAACAGGAAGTCTCAGAGAACTGCAGTTGTAGTTCAAGACCTTCAAGAAATCAATCCCCAACAATTCTCTCACCCAGATAATTTCTCACGGGCTTGACAACTCGCCTTTTCAATATCCCACGGGCTTGACAACTCGCTTCTTTACTCCAACTCCCAAGATAACTAGATACATCGACACAAAAATGGCTATGGATATGGGTTTAGGTACAATCATGAAGATACAAATGATAGTTCAATGATGTGTGAATTCTCCTGGATGATTCACTGGATGACTTAATGATGGTAGGAATGATGGAAAGATTATAGGAAATGAACTAAGTCCCAAAAATATGTATGCATGTCCCCAACTTGACACTTGTTATGTTGGAAGCTTCTTTGGCCCACTTGTCCCGAACTTTAGAACTTAGGATAAAATAATTATCCATACTTTACGATTTAAGAAATATTAATATAATATTCCTTTTTTCCTTAAGGTCCCTAACTAATCATTTTTCCTTAACTTTTAGGCCCCTCCCTTTCCCTAACCAATGGATTTTATTCCCCCATATCTTTTATCGTGGTCGGTCTACGTGCATCGATGTATTTTATATTAATTATGAGACATGTACAAAAAAAGGCACACTGGCTTTTAACATCTAGGCTCTTCGGCCTAATAAAAACATAAGCATCCTATCTTATAATAACTAGCTCAGCAGCCTATAAAACATAACACATACACAAAGGCTCATTGGCCTCACAATCATGCGCACTTAAGATGTTGTGTACGGTATCCTGGAATGTGCACACTTCATCATTTCACTGCGTAGTACATGTGTGCACTATGCCATGAAAGGTTCATACAAAATGATGTCAGACAACTCACCAACTTAAGTATATTTTCATTTACATTTACAATTGCATTCGGACTAGGAATATTACAATCCCCTCCCCTTATTTATACACTGTCCTCGGTGCATCATGTACCCATATACAACAAAATTTCAAAAATCCTCAAAAAGATGCGGGTATTCTGCCCGCATTTCATCCTCATGCTTCCAAGTAGTGTCCTCAGGACAATATTAGGTCCATTGGACCTTTACAAGCCCTATGGATTGATTCCAGAGATGTTTTCTTTTTCAATCCATAATGCGTACCAGATGCACTTGAAAAGTTCCTTCTTGCTCCACGTGAATTACATTCCAATCAATAACATGATTAGCATCATGTATATATTTCTTTAGCAATGATACATGGAATGCATTATGAACATACATAGATGCAGGCAATGCAATCATATAACCTATTGGACCAATCCTCTCTAGGATTTCAAACAGTCCACAATAACGAGCTGCCAACTTTGAACAATTTCCCAACCTCAGGTAACTTTTGTTGGCCTTCAATTTTAAGAATACATGGTCAGCCACTTTAAATTCCCTGTGATTTTTTCCCTTATCATCATAGCTTTTCTGCATGTCTTGGGTAACCTTTAAATTTTGTTTTATTTTTATCATTTTCTCCTCCATTTCCTTGAGCAAATTTGGTCCAACCACTGCTCTGTCTGTTGGGTTATCCCAGTGTACTAGTGTGTTGCACTTTATGCCATAAAGTGCCTCAAATGGGATCATCCTTAGAGATGCTTGGTACACATTATTATAAACAAACTCTACCAAGTGTAGGTAGTCTTCCTATTTTGATGGTTTATCTATCACATACATCCTTAGCATATCCTCAATCACTTGATTCACCCTCTCTGTTTGTCCATCAGATTCCGGATGATAAGTTGTACTAAAATTCAAATTAGTTCCAAATCCATTAAATAATCCCTTCCAAATTTTTGAGGTAAATTTTGGATCTCTATCAAACACAATTGTCTTGGGTATGCCATGTAATCTAGCAATTTCCTTCACATAAACATCAACAATGTTCGTTTCCTTGTGAGTGAGCTTAACTAGAATACAATGGGAAGCTTTAATAAGTTTATCCACCACTACTATGATATAATTATGTTGCTTGTTCATTTTGGAAAGTTTAGTGATGAAATCCATGGTTACAACTTCCCACTTCCACTCAGGAATGGGTAATGGATGTAGAAAATCAGTTGGGTGTCTATGCTCAGCCTTTACCTTTTGACATTCCAAACATCTAGCAATAAAATAAACAACCTTTTTCTTCATGCCTGGCCAATAATATAGGCTCTTGACAACTACAATAGTTTTTTGATATCCAGGGTGCCCAACATAAGGTATATTATGCATTTATCCCAATATCATATTTTTCAATTCATTAGAATTTGGTAGATAATTTTTTCCCCTATACCTAAGAATTTCATCAATAACTAGCTTATATTCCTCAATTTTCTGCTGCAAAATAACTTGTTGTATTTTTTCCACTAAATCCTTGTCTTGCAAATCTGATTTGGAAGCCTCTGTAATTTTGTCTTTCAAATCTAATTTGTACATGATAATGGTTGTAACATGCAATTCATGTACTCTTTTGTTGAGTGCATCAACCACTTTGTTCTCTTTTTCCCTGATATGCTTTATATAAACGTCATACTCACTCAAAAATTCTAACCATCTAGTTTGCCTATCATTTAGAGTTGGCTAATCAAATAAATATTTCAGACCATTATGGTCTATTCTTAGCTCAAACATTTTCCCTATGAAGTAGTGTCTCCATTTACTCAAAGCATGAACTATGGCTGTCGATTCCAAATCATGAGTGGTATAGTGTCTTTCATGGTCCTTCAACTTCCTTGATTTATAACATATAACAAACCCATTTTGACTAAGGACTCCACCAAGTCCTTATTTACATGAATCTATGCATACAATGGAGTCTTCATTTGGGTATGCAATTCTTAGTATTGGGGAGCTTGTTAATAATTGTTTCAAGTGTTGGAAACTCTTTTCACAATCCAATGTCCACTGAAAATTCACACCCTTTATTTGCAAGGAAGTGATTGGGTGTGCAATCTTTGAAAATCCTTCAATAAATCTCTTGTAGTAGCCTACAAGGCCCATCAATGATATGACCTTTGTCACATTCTTTGGCGCTGACCATTCTCCAATGGCTTCTATTTTCTTAGGATCCATTGTTATCCCATTCTCTAAAATGATATGCCCCAAATAATGAATTAGCTTCTGATAAAATGAGCAATTGTTCAATTTGGCATACAACTAATTCTCCCTTAATACTTGCAACACCATCCTCAAATGATGTTCATGCTCTTCTTCTGACTTAGAATATATAAGAAATTCATCCAAAAAATCAATGGCAAACTTCTCTAAATATTATCGCAAAACACCTTTCATTAAGCACATGAAAACAACTGGCACATTTGACAACCCAAATGGCACCACTATGAACTCATAATGACCATACCTTGTCCTAAAGACAGTCTTGCTGATATCTTCCTCTTTAATCCTTACCTAATGGTATCCTAATCTAAGATCTATCTTTGAAAATATCTTTGCATCCTTCAATTGATCAAAAAGATCATCAATCCTTGGCAGAGGATACTTGTTCTTAACAGTTACTTTATTCAACTATCTGAAATCAATGCACAATCTTAATGTTCCATCATTTTTCTTTACAAATAGGACTGGGACACCCCAAGGTGACACACTTGGGCATATGTACCCCTTCTTCAGAAGTTCTTCAAACTACCTTTGCAACTCCTTCAACTCTAGTGTACTCATTTTGTAAGGATTCTTTGACATTGGAGCTGCTCCAGACATTAGATTTATAGAAAAATCAATATCTATCTTTGGGGATAGCCCTGGTCCCTCCTTGAACACATATTCAAAATCTTCCAGGACTGCATGATCTTCCAAATTTGGCACCTTATCATTAGGTGTCTCTTCCATATGTGTTGCAAATATTTGACACCCTTTTCTGTAACATTTCTTCAGCTACAATGTTGAAACTTCTCAGATAGTTACTTCCCTGGGAATTTCCTGCACCTTCCTTAGGGTCCCTTCCTCATCCAAGAAAGTAAATACCTTTTTATGATAGTCTAAGATGGCATGGTGTTGGTCCAACCAATCCATCCCAATTAGACAGTCATAGGAACCTAAAGGAAAGATGTTCAAATCTACTCTGGTGTTCGTTCCATTCATTTCTATAAGACATGACTTAACCATCTCATTAACTTTTCTTTTGGTTCCTGTAGCCAGTTGCACCAACTAAGATTTCCCATGCTTGATGCTTGGAAAATGCAAACTCTCCACCATCTTAGGATCTATATAACTATGACTAGCACCTAAATCAATTAAAATAGCAATGGTTTGGTTGTTGATCATAGCTTCCACTTCAATCATATGTGACTGATACTCTTATTTCTTGTTGTCTAGGGATACATAGATCCTTGGCACATTTATTCCCATGTCCTCCTCTGTTTTATCTTGCTTTACATTGTGAATAGTTCTCACTTTTTCACCTATGTGAGGACAATCTATGAACATGTGATGTCCTTTAAAATCCCAACATTGAATAGGTGGCTACATTATCCTTTGACCTCCTGCCTCAATCGTTCTTGGATCTCTAGGAACTTGTTGTCCCTATGGATTATTTCTCAAGAATGGAGGCTTAGATCCCTTCTTTCTCTGATCCACCTTGATTTTATTTTTGTCTTCCCAAGATTTTCGGAAAGGTGGCCTTGCTTTTTGCTGATCATATAGGCATTTAGCTCACCTTATGGTCTCCTCCAATGTCTTTGGATCATCATACTATATTTTTTCACTGATGAATGATGGAAATCCACTCAAATACCTTTGAATATTAACTGTCTCATCCTTGATGAAAGAGACATACTTCAACAGTTCTAAAAACCTTCTCTCATATTCATCAATGGTCATACGCCCAAGCTTGAGTTCAAAGAACTCTTTTATTTTCTTGTCATAGTATCTTTTAGTTAATTATTTATTTTTGAAATACTTCTTGAATTCTGTCAAAGTAACACTTTTCTCTTTACTTTGTTTCACCTACACAAGTTGATCCCACCACATGGATGCCTTTCCATTGAGTTGATAGATGCCAATTCTACCTTCTTCATGAAAAGAATAGTTATGCAATTGAAAGTACTTTCTCATGCCCAACAACCATGTTTCTGCATATTCATCCTTCTTGTTGTCACCAACAGATGTGGGAGGTTTGATTTTGTTAATTTCTCCTCGTAGCTCATCCACCCCAGATCTCTTATGTTCCCTAACATGGGATGGACTTGAGATATTTCTTTCTCTCTTATTGGAATGCCTTGGGGAGTGATGGTGATGTCTGCTAACACTTCTTTCTTTTCTTTTCTCATCAGAAGGCCCGTGACTTCCTGATTTTCTTGAGCCACTCTCCTTATCCAACTTATTTTCTATTTTGTTCAAGCTCTCCAATAAATTCATGTTGAATTCATCATGCTGCTCCTTGGCTCTCATAATCCTTTCATTATTATCTTTATGGATTTGGACATCCTTTTGTAAATTTTTAATGGTCTCTGCCATATTCATTTTTTCATTCCTTTCATCTCCATGTCCATTGGAGTTTGTTCCTTCAATGCTCAAATGGACATCCATCCCTCTAATCGAGTCCTCCTGACTGTAAGTCCCCTGTGCCTCTTCCATTACTCTAGACTCAATCTTGATCCTGATCTAATCTAATTGTTGTTAACTCTACAAAATGTGTAGCCAACAAAACTTTGTTAAGCTAATTGTTTCAAGAATTTCATGAAAAAAAAGTGAACCATTTTGGTTCAATAATATATCAGAACTCTTTCTTCTGATTTCATGGAAAATTGAATGCCTTGGTCAATTTTATGGGTGAATAATTATATTTTTTTGCCCAAGACCTTTCCAATACCTTCTCACATGCTCAATTCTGAGTCTGGAGCAGAAGTTATGGTTATTTGAAGTTAGTGGGGTCTTAAAATTTACCCTTCACTATTTGTGTTGTAACTTTCTCATAAAAGATTTGTTTGACGAACAATTTACACCATTAGAAATCTCTCTCCGAGCTCTTTTATTAGATCTGTAGAGACAAAGTGTACCTTTGGTACACCTCTGTCTCATGGTTTTTGAGTTGCTAAAAAAATCTTAAGGCCCTAAAAAATGCACTGCAAAAAGATGACGTTCAAATGATATAAAATGTCGCAGAAAATCATTGGTTTTTTGTTGTTGTTCACCTTCCAAATGGCTTAACGCGCACAAAGTTCAACCTGTAAACAAATATATAGCATGCAAAGCAACACCACAAGGTAAATCATGCTTTGCGCACCTATAAACATTGTGCATTTCTTCTCTATCGTGCGAATAACTTGCGCACACTAGTTTTGCATCACGCGCCAATATCCACTGCGCGCAGTTTTGGTTCTTGCACTAATATCTGTTGCGTGCAATTTTTTTGTATCGTGCACTGATATTCTGCACTCAAAACCCTCTACGCACTACACCATGCCAAGGTTCAACACGCCTCTACTGCCCACAAATAATCTACGCGCGACAACATATACCCATATTGCGTTCACACCAACCAAACTCCTCTGCGCTTTGCCAATACTGCGCACACCACGCGCATACCTTATTATCTGTATGTACACTACACAAATCTAAATTTAGCGTCTCCTGTACACCCACATCTTTCCGCGCGACACCAAAATTTACTGCACGCACCTACACACCATATTTTTCTGCACGGTGCAAAAATTTACCGCGTGCCCCAGCACGCCAAGATCTTTCCGCGCAGTGCCAAAATTTAGCGTGGGCACCAGCACGCCAACATTTTTCCGCGTGACACCCAATTTTTACATAACACAAGCTTTTTACTACACACCAATTCCTTGTGAATTCCATTGCAGAAATTGGAACTTTAGCTTAACTTATTCCCTAGTTTACCATAAACATTCTGCAACTATGAAATTTGTTTAATTTGACCCTGATAACACCAGTTCAACCTCTGTAACAACAAATCATTCTGGGTTGACATTTCTAGAATGAATTTACCCAAAATCAATTCACAAATTGAGAATTTTAATTACAAAACTCACTCCAAGTGACATGGCTTCATTGTAGCTTCGAATTCGACTTATTCCAGGTCTGAATTTGATAGAAAAAAAATTAAATCACTAATATCTCACCACATGGCCGAATTTCTCATTTTTCTCATGAATTTAACAACATAAATTGGGTATTTTTCCCAATTTCATGTTTTTGCTTCTAGATATTGTCATGGACGCTCTACAACTCGAAATTTGGCCACTTCGAAATAAATCCTCTGTGTAATTTCGCCTCAACTCAACTCGTTTCTCCATTTAGGCTCAATGTTGAAAACTGAATATCTGATACCATATTGTAACGTCCCTAACCATCCATGCCAGGCCACGCTATGCCAGATAACTCTTATTGTTCTCTCTGCGGAAAATACTGTAACATACCTAGCATCCAACTGAGCTATGCCACATAATTTTTTTTTTTTGAACTGCATGCAATTAAAATATACACACACAGAACTTTTGCGGAAGCATTATGTATAAAATGTAAAAATACAAATACATCTGTAAATACATTGATTCACTCTGAAATAACAGTAAACATATACATGCAGCATATACAGGAAATACCCATAAAATTAAACATAGTTATAACCGCACATATGATAACCCATAAAAATAAGCACGTAAATAATAATGCAACATGTAAATTTTATCACACAATTGGCACTTATGTTGGTAAGAATGTCACCAACTATGTGCAGACCTTCCACGAACCTCCCATCCTTAGACCACACTTTTCATCACTCTCAACAGTGAGTCACCCCCGAGCTGGGACTAAACTCCACCCGGGTAAAGGGATTCCTAACCAAGATAAAGTCTCATAGACAATAGGAAAGACTACATCTTAGGTGCCAACTCAACTAACAACCTATTTTCCCTCATTCCCCACATGCCTGTCCCACCCACGAAGTGTGCCCCTTCTCTTCTCAACAGTCCTTCGGCTGCTCGACTTCCTTTCTGGGCTTCAACAACAGGTCGGACAAGAAGTCTCAGAGCACTGCAGCTGCAGTTCAACACCTTCAAGAAATCAATCCCCATCAATTATCTCACCCAGATAATTCCTCACGAGCCTTACAACCCACCTCTTTAATATCCCACAGGCCTGGCAACCCACTTTTTAAGTCCAACTCCCAAGCTAACCAGATACATCGACACAAAAATGGCTATGGATATGGGTTCAGGTACAATCATGCATATACAAAGGATAGATCAATGGTGTGTGAATGATCCTGAATGATTCACTGGATGAATGAATGATGGAAAGATGATAGGAAATGAACTAAGTCCCAAAAATATGTATGCATGTCCCCACCTTGACGCTTGTCATGTTGGAAGCTTCTTTGGCCCACTTGTCCCCAACGTTAGAACTTAGGATAAAATAATTATCCATACTTTATGATTTAAGAAATATTAATATAAAATTCCCTTTTGGCTTAATCTACCTAACTTATCCCTTTTCCTTAACTTTTAGGTCCCTCCCTTTCCCTAACCAGTGGAGTTTAGTCCCCCATCTCTTTTATCATGGTCGGTCTGCGTGTAGTGATGTATTTTATATTAATTATGAGACATGTACAAAAATAGGCACACTGACCTTTAACATCTAGTCTCTTTGGCCTAATCAAAACATAAGCATCCTAGCTTATAATAAATGGCTCACCAGCCTATAAAACATAGCACATACACAAAGGCTTGCTGGCCTCACAATCACACACACTTAAGATGTTGTGCAGGGTATCTTGGAATGTGCACACTTCATCATTTCACTGCACAACACATCTGCACAACATGCCATGAAAGGTGCATACAAAATGATGTCAGACACCTCACCAACTTAAGTACATTTGCATTTACATTTACAATTGGGTTCAACCTAGGGATATTACATTCATAAAGGTGTTTCCCAACCCAATCTGTATAACCTATGGATGATAGATGACCCAGTGCCACAGGAGATTCAAGAGCAGTTGTTCCACTTGAGATGGTTGGAATCATGATTCACAAATGGGGTATATTCCAATGGGACAACCGAAGCCCACGTGGTGACAACATTGCCCGATGTGATTGGAACCATGCTAAGGACACTTGGTGGAAGGATGTCATAGGTGGAAAGTACTTGGGAGTTAGGTTCAAATGAAGGAGTTGTAATATGAAGTATAGTACATAACATGTATGATGACTAAATTGCATGAGAGATGAGGGTATGGGATAGGATATGGTACACAAATTTCATGCATAAACATGTTGAAGCATTTGGAAAATGAGGGGAGTTGTATTGGGAATTATTTCTATAAGTTGGAAGAGGTTATGTGTTATGTTTCTGTCATGGAACATTGGTGTACATGGTATTACAAGGAAGTTGATATGAAGAGAAGTTCATAAAATGAATTTTTTTCTTGCAAGACCTAGTAGGGTGTGAGAATAGATATCGGTTAAAACTCAGGGCCTACTATAGTTGGGAAGACAAGAGATAAGATGAGAAAAATAGTTATGATCATCAATGGTGATGGAGGGACCTGCATGTTGGAGAAACATTTTGGTTAAGAATAAATAAGTGTTGGGAGTTGTGCCATAGCACATGAAAGGGTAAAATCCAGGACTGGAACATGCAATCAGGGAGCATTTTGTGGGGTCAAAGTAGAATTTAACGACACAAAATAAGGAAAAGCAACAGATTGACACAAAAGTAGGAAAAACAATTATGAACTATTAGGGTTTTGGGGATAAGTTGTTATGAAAAATTCATGTTTTTATCCATAATTATATGTATAAATATGTAAAGGGTTGGGGAATATTAGGCTGCTAAGAATGAGAGATTAGTTTTCTCATGACAGATTAAGAGAGTTTATGCTTGGGGTTTTGGGGAGATCTGTCGGAGATAGGAACATATTTGAGACTTTTGCATAGATAGGCTCATGATGTAGAGTGGCTAGGTAGTTTTGGGGATTACAATATGTTGTATCTTTTGTAAGAAC
This sequence comes from Picea sitchensis, assembly GCA_010110895.2. Classification (NCBI taxonomy): domain Eukaryota; kingdom Viridiplantae; phylum Streptophyta; class Pinopsida; order Pinales; family Pinaceae; genus Picea; species Picea sitchensis. The sequence continues at coordinate 59,954 of SNQJ01S0010772.1, read as the reverse complement.
ATTTCACATTCCTGAGGTTATTATTGTGTGAGACTAATATAGAAGCTAGTTGTTGTGGATGTATCCCAAGGATTGGGTAAACCATGTTAAAATCCAATGTTTGAATGTGTTTATTGATCTGATTTCTCATGGATGTTGTGTTTATGAATGATTAGTATAGATATATTTAATATATGTTCGATGCACATAATAATGAATTATTCAGTTGGTTGGTTACATCACAATTTATGTTATACTATTATTGCACACTAGGGTTTAGGTTACCGAATGAATATTAGATGGGTTAATGTCGCACAACTGTTATGGTAAAAGTAATGAACTGTTAGTTCATGGAATCCATGCATATGGTATGTTGACTAATAACATGATGTTAAATAAGGATATATCACATAGGGTGTATAAGTATTAATGATTATGTTGTTAGCCACACATCCCCTCATCCCTGTATAAACTTGGTTCCTGCAGCCTCAGTTGATTCCTTGGGTGAGACTTCACTTGCATGCAATTGATGCCGAAAGGGAAAGTATCTGAAGGGTCTTGTTGGTTTAATTACTTGAACCTAGGGTCTTGTAACTGCACACCGACAATTGGTTCTATTGTTAGGACCCATAATCTTTAATTGAGGGAATGTTTTGGAGGTCAACTAAGAAAGAGATCATCGAATGGATGGAAAGGTAGGAGCTAGAATTTTCCTGAGTAGATAATAGGAACCCTTAGATAAAAAATGAACAATGGTTGCAAAGGTATTTGTTCATAGATCTACATGATACTTGCTTTGGTGAATTTCCAATTCTTTTAGTTGAATCATTAGAATGGTTAGTGGAGAATATTAGAAGATACCAAACTATAGCTCTGAGAAACTAGACCTCTGATTTGGTCCAAAAATTGAATTTTGTAAGAAATACTACTCATGTAGTTGATTTTTATTTGAATAGAATACTCGAGGGTTATATTACGAAATTCGCACTAGATTCTACCCATTCGTATAGTGTCACTAAATTCCTCATCCTACGATTCTCGTTGTCGAATCATCACCTAAGAAAACATTACCTCCATCGTACCTTTCATATTTGGAGAACCACTCCCTATGGGGATTCATATGAAAGGATTCACCAGAGTCAACCAACCATACCTCATGATCTACATGTGTGCTTGAAAAAGCCAAGTACACATCCCCTCCTTCTGCCTTGGAGATCTTTTCTTCTGATTAAGGAGATTCTTCGTATCCCTTGTTTTTCTCAACTTTGGATCTACATTGCTTCTTGTAGTGTCATTATTCCACATCTCCAACATACCTTTACAAACTTTTCAGGAGATTTAGATATACCATTAGACTTAGATCTCCCACTTGATAACTTAGATCTATTTCTTTCCTAGGAACTTCCTCTTGCAAATAATGCATATGTCCTCTTTCCTTCCATATTATTTTGTCTTATCTCCTCCAACAACAAGGATGAGACCACTTCATCAAACTTCAAGGAAGTTTTATTACTATGTATGTCCACAACCAGACTATCCCATGAGTCTGGTAAAGAACACAGTACATTGATACATTTATCTTCATCTGCAATTTTAATCTCAACAGATACTAACTGACTTACCACAGTATTGAAGGCGTTCAAATTCTCTGCCACCGAGTCTCCATCTCTCATCCCCGGGTTATACAACTTATTTCTTAGGAATAGTTTATTTACTAGGGACTTAGACTGATACAATTTACCCAACTTATCACATAAATCCCTCATTGTAGCTTCCTCTGACACATTTAGTAATACTGAATTTTAGAGACATGGTCAGATTATGCTTGTTTCCTTCTGATCCAACTTTTCCAATCATCTACTGAATTTCCTGTAGGTGCAGTACCTGAATCTATCATGATCCATTGATATCTTCCCACCAATAGATCTTCTATCTTGAGGTTCCATGTCTGAAAATTTTTCCCATTAAACTTCCCAATCTCCATTTTCGAATTGCTCACCATTTATTTTCACCTGAAAAAATCAATACCACAGATCTCCCACTATAACAGGGCTTATCACAGTCTCGAGACAAACCCTTGACGAAAAAGGAATCCCACTGAAGCCAACCTCGCTCTGATACCAAATGTATATTTTAACCTTGTACAACGCAGAATCTACTACTCATGCAAAGAATATAACACATACCCAATATTTTAGAGGTTGCACATTAGTATGGTACATGAAACTATAGAGTACTACAGTAGCATCTCAAGTGAGTAAATTGGAAGAAATTTGGAAATCATTATTGAAAGAGTTCAAGAAGCCAAAATCCAAGTTGCAATACATTACATAGTTGAAGTAAATAAAACCAGTGCTTGGAGCCAAAGATTCATAGTGTTAGATTGTTTACAATCTAATATACATATAGGATCCAATGACATACAGAACCCTAAACCAATGACATGGATTAGTCAACAACCCTAATTCCTTCAATGGAAATAGAAAACCATCGGCAAAGAAACCATGTGCCAAAAAAACACCTAAATATGTGACACATTTCCCGAGGCATAACAAAATTTCTTCTACCCTTTCGCCCCCCTCAAACCCCCCTGTGCGCTCAGTGCAACGAAAAAACTACTACTCATGCAAATAATATAACGCATACCCAATATTTTAGAGGCTTCAAATTAGTATGGTACATGAAACTATAGAGTACTACATGAGCATCTCAAGTGAGGACATTGGAAGAAATTTGCAAAGCATTATTGAAAGAGTTCAAGAAGACAAAATCCAAGTTGCAATACATTACATAGTTGAAGTAAATAAAACAAGTGTTTGGAGCCGGAGATTCATAGTGTTACATTTTTTACAATATAATATACATATAGGATCCAGTGGCATCCAAAACCCTAACCCAATGACTTGGATTAATCAACAAACCTAATTCCTTAACAGGAAATAGAAAACCATCAACAAAGAAACCATGTGTCGAAAAACCACCTAAATATGTGACACATTTCCCGAGGAATAATTTTTTTTCTTGTGGGCTTTCACACCCCTCAAATCGAAGCATTACATAGAGATTTTTCCCCTAGAAACCCAAACAGGTAAAACCAACATATTCTATATTCATTTATAGTGTTACATTGTTTACAATACATTATACATATAGGATACAGCGGAATCCAAAACCCTAACCCAATGACCTAGATTAGTCAAGAACCTTAATTCCTTAACTAGAAATAGAAAACCATTGGCAAAGAAACCATGTGTCGAAAAACCACCAAAATATGTGACACGTTCCCTGAGGAAGAAAACATTTTCTCTTGGGTGCTGCCCCTGAACCCGCATGCAGGGTATTTCCCCCCCGTGTGCACCCAAAACAATCTAGAAATTGTTTCTCATGCAAAGAATATAACATGTACCCAACATTTTAGAGGCTACACATTAGTATGGTACATGAAACTATAGAGTACTACACCAACATCTCAAGTGAGGACATTGGAAGAAATTTGACAAGCATTATTGAAAGAGTTCAAGAAGCCAAAATCCAAGTTGCAATACATTACATAGTTGAAGTAAATAAAACAAGTGCAGACTAAGTCATTTTTGGACTATGATCAAAGGTTTAAGGATTTGATTGGTAGATTGAAATTCCAAATTCCTGATCAACAGAACAAATAATGGTTTATTACATGACTATTAGCACACATTTACTACACATTGATACAACATAAGGTTGTGTTGCAACCCAAAGATTTGGATATTGGGATAAAACTAGAAGCATCTCTTGGAGGAGATGGTGGGGGATGACTCAAGTCCAAATAAATTTATATTCTTTGACAATCCAATAAGTAGAGATTACAAAAGGAAAGGAGAAGCGGGAACACGTTTGGTGTATCGTGTGTAGGAATGAAGGCCACCATAAGGGAGAATTCACAACCTTTGTATAGTATTTGGAGACTGGAGCACCGAACACATTAACAAGAGGAGGGTACTGTGAAATATGAAAGGCATAGGGACATCATCCACAAAATGTTCCATTGCTGTAGAAATAACATAGTACGCCCAAAAATTTATTTTGTAACTTTTGCAAGTCAGTAGCACATGAAGAGAAGGACGATTGCACATTCAATATGATGAGAGAGTACACTTCATATATGTATATAATTTAGGAGGAAAACACCACAATAGAAGTCGAAATTCTATAGTATAATAATCCAAGAGGATTTAATATACAAGGCCAAGGAGGATTTGGGATAGGTCGAGGAAACGAAGGTTGTGGTAGAGGAGGTAGAGGACCAATAATATGGTGCAATTGTAATAAATTGGGACACTTAGCTCATTACTTCTTAAACCCTTGTACAAACTGCATGTATTATAGAGAACTCAAGCATGTGAAATAAGAATTTCCTCAACTACTTGTGAAGTGGAAGGAAAGAGAGAATCATAACCATAACCTGAATCAGAACGTACAAAAGATAATAGTAGGGATGTGTGATGGAGGAACCAAAATAGTAGTTGTCACACATGAAGGATATAGAAAATGGGTTGATGTGACAAATATACAGAAGAATATTGAGCAATGGGTGAGGAAATCAGCAGGACCTATGTCGACATTTGACCCACGACATGAAAAAGAGATTTATCAAGAAACAACAAGAGAGATACTAGGAACATATTGGATAGCATATACACCATCTGCACCTCCTGTGTTTGACATGCCTTTGGTCTATGATCGTACTATCCCAGAAAGGTCGCTTGAAAAGGTAAGTAATTTGAAAGAATTTATGAAAATTTGTTTAGAATTGATGAAAGATGAAACTTTGTTGAATGCATCATGTGGAATGATTGATCATTACACACAAGAAAGGGATTTTACTACCACGTAGAGGGTAGTGAATCAGGTACTGCGCAAAAAGAGGACAAGCAAAGAGTTAAGACTAAGTGCACATATTTCGGAATAGGACATGGACAATGCCATTTTGGACATGGGTTATGATGTAAATGTTTTATTGAAGAAAACATGGGAAACAATAGAGAAGCCAAAGTTAATTTGTTCTCTCATCTAGTTAATATTGTTGAACCAACACAAGATAATACCAATTGGTTGATTGTTAGGGGTACCTGTGAATATATATTGGGTGCAAAACATAACATATTTCAAAGTCATCAATATTGTGGATAATAATCAGTCATATCCAACACTAATGGGGATTGAATGGGCCTTTTACAATCAAACGATTATTAATTTGAAGAAAAGGGAAATGATCTTTGAAGTAGGGGACTTGAAGGTTACCACACCATTGGATTTGATAGAAGGAAAGAGGTATATAGAACCATATAAAATAAATGAAATTGAAAACTTGTATAATATGATTGTGTGAATGGATGACTATGTTTATCTGATTTCATATAGCATCGTAAGTTGGAGAAACATTAGCTCATGTGCTTTAGATTCAAAGGAAGGTATGGAACATTGGTAGCAAAGGATGCATGAAGTATCAACTAGATGGTGTGCCCACAATACTATAGCAATGTGATGGATTGGAATGGATTTATGTTACCCACCCAAGTATGATGGTTTGACTGACATAGGCTCTTTTGTAAAGGAGTTTGAGTTTCACATACCCAAACAACAAAGATAGTTGGAATTATATGTTGTCTTGAAGGCCACTCCAACCAGATGGTGGGATTCACATAAATAAGGAATATAATACTGACAACAATGTAAAATATTAATGTAGGTTAGATTTGGTACCGATGTTGAATATATTGCATAAAAATATGTAGGAGTAAGTGACTCGATAGATAATATTGTGCAATGCAGAATAATATGGGGTTCAATATCGAAGAAGGAATGGACACATAATTTCATACATACGTTGTATATGATCCTGAAGAACTGGTACCTGAAACTAGAAATGCGCAGAGAGACAACGAACTGGGATGAGTTAACTCAAAGGTTTAAGGAAAAATTCACTTTTGAAAATGAATCCCCATTAGTATATGCGGCGTTAAAGGCCATTAGAAGAAATAGTTTTTCAGTAGAGGGGTTGATGGATGTAGTTCTTATGTGTAGTGCGCATAGAGCTTCTATGAAAGTTCACAAAATGTTGGAATGTTATAATACTGTTGAAGAAGATCAGAATGAGGAAGATCCAAGAAAGATACAAGTACATGAAACTTAGGGGGAATGCATAGTAGAGGGTCCATAGCTTGGATCTATTGCATATGCATAACCATAAAGGACATGTAAGGTAAATATTGGGACAAAAGAGGATCAAAAGTTTCCACATATAGGTGACTACTAAAATGATGAAAATATGGAAAATATTTTAGACTTGCTGCGCAAATATCAGGATCTATTCCCAACCACGTTTTCAGAAATGAAAGGGATAGAAGGTGAGTTAGGAGAAATGAATATCCCTTTGAAACAAGATACTAAGACAGTAAGACAGAGGCCCTATAGACTGAATTCAAATTATAAATTGAAGGTAAAGGAAGAGATAGATTGAATGTTGGAAGCATGAATAATTGAACCAATAGAAAAATGAGAATGGATAAGTCCAATGGTAGTGCAAGATAAGAAAATAGGGGGAATCAAAATTTGTGTAGACCTAATAAAGTTAAATGATGCATGTTTTCTCAATCCATTTCTCACGCCTTTTACATATGAAGTGCTAGAGAATGTAGGGGGGCAAGTGTTATGAGGAAAATCACTTTATTTCATGGGGTAAACCACAACAGATGGAATGATTGTAGAAATAAAATCTAATGTCAAGTAATTCATATAAACAAACATGATAATGAGACAAGATGAAGAGGCTACCTCATCTAGAAGTTCAATGAAGACCATCATTGATCACTCGACTCAAAGCATATACCTGCAACTTGTCCTCAACAACCAGGATACATAAGAATATGGTGATAATATATAAATTTAGCACATATAATATCATAATCCATCAATATTCATAACAAATATTCCCATGGAATAACAATTCAAATATTTGCAAGACATTATATGGATGAGAAAAAAGTATTTCTATTAAAATATGATCAACAAAAGTCTATGAGTGACAGACTTTCATTTTAGCACATCTCAGAACCGAGAAATTAAGTCCCTTCTAGTTGGACCTCCACCACTTCAATCCTCCACCAGAGGAGGGCTCATATAAGAGAGACAATGAGGTTCTCCATCAAAGAGGGAAGATCTTGTGGGATGAACAATGTGTTCAGACTTAAAAGAACAAAGGGATGCAAACTCAATATGAAGTGAATAATTTCTCCAGAGAAAATTTTCTCTCAAAAGTATAATTCTTCTCCTCTTTCGATAATTGGATATGGCCCATTTATATCTTTCAAATGGAACCAAAAGGACAAGTCAGAACATTTCCAGTATATCGAAGGTCAAGGATCATGGATCTTGTGACGTGACATGGAAACCCGACACCATTTTTTAATTTTGGACACAAAACCTTATGTACATGGGTTGTAATGGTTCATTGTGCATATATGCATGTTGTATAGATGTTAGGGTGCGTATATGTGGAAAAATATGAATCTTATCTCTGGGAATTTCAAAAATGGACTTCAAGTCTGCATAGGAAAATGAAAAAAGATTTATGAGCAAGTTGCGTGGGGTGACGAAAATATTTCTATAATAGATGCCCCCTAAGGTGTGAGGCCAGGGGAGTATATGCGATGGTTAAAATACATTATAATTATCATAAGTGGAGTAATGGTTTCACAAAACAATATGGTTTCCAATTCTGTTGTGAGGAAAATCACTCTATGGCATGGGGTAAACCACAACAGATGGAATGACTGCAAAAATCAACTCTAATCTCAAGTATGCTATATAAAAAAACATACTAATGAGATAAGATGAATATCCTACCTCGTCTGGAAGTTCGATGAACACCATCGTTGAGCACTCAACTCAAAGCTATATACATGCACATGCAACTTGTCCTCAACAACCAAGATACGCAGGCATATGGTGATAATATATAAAGTTAGCACATATAATAGCATAATCCATAAATATTCATAACAAATATTTCCATGGATTAACAATTCAAATATTTTCAAGACATTAATTGGATGAGAAAAGAATATTTCTATTAAAGTATGATCAACATAAGTGTATGAGTGACAAAATTCTTTGTCGGAAATTCTCAGAATCAAGAAAATAAGTCCCTTCCAATTGGTCCTCCACCACTTCAATCCTCCACCAAAGGAAAGCTCATATAAGAGAGACAATGAGGTTCTCCATCAAAGAGGGAAGAGCTTGGAGGCTGAACGACGTGTTCAGACTTAAAAGGACATAGGGATGCAAACTCAATATGAAGTGAATAATTTGTCCAAAGTAAATTTTCTCTCAAAAGCTGAATTCTTCTCATCCTTCCATATCTTGGATATGGCCCATTTATATCCTTCAAATGGAATGGAAGAGCCGATTCATAATGTTTGCAGTATATGGAAGGTCAAGGATCATGGATCTCATGAAATGACATTGAAACTTTACACCATTTTTTAATTTTGGGCACAAAACCCAATGTACGTGGATTTTAATTGTGCACCCTATGTATACGCATGTTGTATAGTTGTTAGGGAACGTATATGTGGAAAAATATGATTTTTAGCTTTGGGAATTGAAAAAAGGGACTTCAATTCTACATAGGGAAATGGAAAAGGCATTCTGATAAAGTTGCATGGGGTGAGGCAAATCTTGTTGTAACAACAATAGGCCTACTCTTTAACAGATGGATTATCAATATATCACCATATCAAGATTTTGTAGGAAGACATACATAAGACTACCTTTGAAATATAGTGGGGAAGCTACCAGTACATAGTGATGCCTTTTGAGATAAAGAATCCATCTACAATTTTATCGAGAGTAGTTGTTGCAACTTTTAAGGAATTTATTCATAAGTTCCTTAAATTTTATTTATATGAATGGATTGTGTATCCTTGAAGTACCGAGATTAATGTTGGATAGGTGTAGAAAATGTCCTATTTTATTGAATTTAAATAAATGTATTTTATGTTCTCCTTTTGGAATTTTTTTGGGCCATGTGGTATGAAAGTAGGGATTACTAGTGGATACTACCAAGATTATAGTGATTATGGACTTACCACCACCTACATCAATATGAAATTTATGAGAAACACTAGGCTATACATGATACTATGGGAATTTCATTAAAGTATATGCATAGATTACATCACCCACAAAGAATTTGTTGAAGAAAGAATGTAAATTCTAGTGGAATGAGGACTGCCAAAAAGGTTTGGACACATTGAAGCAAAAGTTAGTAACTGTGCCAATTTTGTATTCCCAGATTGGAAGAAGGTATTTCATGTTCATGTGGGTGTTTCTTCCATATCTTTAGGCACAAATTATATAAGTTATGCAAATCCCCACCCCCTCTTGGGGTCTGCATGACCTCCCTGGCTAGGATCGTTTAAATTCAGAGCTCGATCAGCTCGTGGGCCCCTATTGAGCCCCAAAATATTACACAGGTCCTTAGTTTTCTTATGTGTTCAAGTGATATACCTGCGGGTGATTTTTCTAAGCCCATTTTTACCTTTACAACCTTATAAAATAAAACTCAGGCCCTATCCCCTTTTGTTTCATCCAACTCCTCATGTAACCGCAAGCTGTGACCAGGTGCTAATTTGAAACTTCGAAAACTTTGGGCTCCAGGGCTCTCTACCTTTCTTAATATCTCAATTCCTTCAAATTTACAAACTTGTGAACTTTCGAAAATATCAATGGCCCTTAACAAGCGTCGAGATCAACAACTCAAAATCTCTTCAGGAATTTAGGATTTTACCATTCTTCTCACTTAAGGATCCTGGACTTTTAGCAACCAATGGTTAGGATCTTATATGGGACTCCGGACTTCGAGAGTTCTAGTATGCTAACACATTTCCAATATCTGAGAGTCTCGAACTGGAAAACTCATAGAGGGAATCAAATATAACAGACCACAACTCCTCATCATACAACGACTAAGATCTTCTCTGGGACTGTGACCTTCGGGAGTCCTGGTTATTTCAACATGCGAATCCTCTGGAGTACTAAAACTTTGGACCTCCGGATCTATCACCATGAGCCCACTGAAATTGATGGTCCTGATCCTTTTTGCAGCTCTAGGATTCAGAGTATTTTGATGCACCACACCTCTAATACCCCATAGTTCCAAACATTGAAGTGAAATGATCGAGCTCCATGTGTGCTTGCAAATGGATGGACACGATGGAATATGGTGTCCAAAATTCCTTGACTTAAATCTTTTCTCACCTCTACTTCCTCGGACTGCCGAAGTGGTGAACTATAAACAATCTCTCGACGTGTGTCTCCTAGTGCCAACAACTAGGATATTCTCTAGGACTCTGTCATTCAAGATTCCTCACACCTTTGCATCCTGTCTCCTCTAGAGTACTGGACCTATGGACCTCGGGATCTATTGTCGCATGTCCCCTCCTTTTATAGATGACTCGGATCGACTTTAGAATTAGGAGCTTTGGGGGTATTAAACACCTCTCTCCTCTAGTCTCCTGGACTTCTGGTCTTCTGGACGTGATGATCCACTGACACTCATACATTGGAACCAACGCTCCATATGAGTTTGGGCTTCGGGCTTGCATATCCTTTGCACAATACACACACTTTATGCCAAAATCGTAAAGTCTTAACGACTTAAAGGTTTAAACCCTACGTTTCTTCTCCATATCTGGTGGCTACTATCAATCCTCGTTCTCAAATCTGACGACTATGATTTGTTTTGTTTCTCTGCATGCTCCTCGTCCTCTCTAGGCTTGATATAGTGGCTCATATCACTTACGATAGCATATTTGATGGTTGTTGTAGCTTCATCCTCTCCTATTGCTGCATTTTCCTTTTGATGAAGGATTTTCTCAATATTTTTTCAAAGGCTTAACCTTTGATCCTTTTCCTATAGGGATATATGTTTGGCCTCTTCCTATGCTCTCGAAAAATGATACTGCTCCTAATATTGTAACTTGAAACAAGTTCTCCAACGAAGACTCTGTGCTTCTCCCATAGTCTCAAATGTGGACTATCTTCACCTTATCCACTCCTTGCAGGGCTTTGCATGTACTTGTTCTATCTCTCCTGATCTTGTAAGTGCTCAGAATATGAATGGTTCGGTTCCTTTGTTCTCAAAAATATTTATTTTCCCTCCTGGCACTCTCTACCCCTGCTCCTGAGCTTGTGGACTTTTGTAATGGTCCTCAATGCAATCCTCCCAGTCGCTTCACCTTGAGACTTGAATTTGAACACTCACCTAAGAAGTCCTTGTGCTCACTCTATGCACCCCTTATAGAGCCTCTTCCTCAGAGTCTTGAGTAACTCTAGTGCAATTTCACTTGCACAGTATCCTCATAAAACTCAAAACAGATCTCTCGCACACTCCTTGCGCATGTTCAATGCACTCCTTGCATAGCCTTCTCCTAAGAGTATTAAGTAACTCTGGTGTGCTTTTACTGGCACAATCTTTCCTTTTGATATTTTACACTTTACCAAGTGTAGGTCCACTCCTTGCACTCGCTCTCAGAGTGTCCAACAACTCTTTTGTGCACTCCTTGCACTACTCTTTATGAGCTTTATAAAATTTTCTAGTGTGCCCACGTGGCATGCTCTTCCTTGAACTTGAGACGGATTCCAAGTGCACTCCTTGCACTGGATTCACAGAGTTTTCAAMTACTCTTGTGTKCACTCCTTGCACAAGCCTAAGAGCCTAGAACAATCAGAAAACTATAGATAKGGAAATCTATATAATTCCTCCAAAGTAAATATAACATGAAATAAAAAAATTCATGGAATACATGAGTAAACAAAGAAAACATTCAAAGACATTCATAAAATCTCATAAAACATACATAAACTCATAGGCATGGAAATATGATTTTGTATTAATATTGAATGTCATTTACAATGTGTACAAGGATGGATTGCAATAGAGTCTCAACTCTTCTCCTCTCCGCTCTTGAGATCTATCAACTCTCTAACTTACTTCCTTATTCACTAACTTTCTCTCTCTCTCTCTAATGAATTTCGATACAAATATATTTTTACAAAGGAGTGGCTCCTCGAGCCTTCCCTCCAGCTACCTACTCTCATTAAATTACATTCAATTACATTTAAGAAACATATAGTTTGAATCAAACCTAKATCTATCTACTTATTAGCCATTAAAGGTGACTTCACATGMAACCTTTACAATATGCATGGGCTTGGATTTCTTTGAGCCTTACAGACTTCAATTTCATTAAATTTCATTAAAATTTTTAATTAAGATTSAAAATGGGAGGGATTCTACCTCTCTTCCCTTGGAATTAATTCCTCCTAATGCATTTTTGCATTGGATTGCTGAGGTGGAGCGATGCTCCTGCATCATACTCCCACGCTGGAAAAAGTCATGAGCTCCTAGTCATGACTCCCATGCTGTTGTTGTTGAGATCCTCCAGGCTCCCAAACTTTGATGTGGAGATTTCCATATGCTCCTCTTCCTTTCTATTGTTGTTGTTGTTGTTGTTATCCTACTACTATTGTAGGTTATCCTCTGGTTAGCCTTGTCTTGTTGCTAACTATCTGTTGTGCTAAATTCAACATCAGATTTCTTATCTCCTCTATCTCTCTGTCAAGCTCATCCACTAGCTGAATCCTCTTTTCAACTCTACTATGTTTTTTAATATCATATTCATCACACATATTAATGTGTATATACTCCTAATCTCCCATGTTAATTTTATCTCTTGTGGCACTGCCTTGCCACTCCACTACAGACTCAAATTCTGCATCCATACTACCGATTTGTTGCTCAACGATCTCCTATGATAGTGTAACTTCTTCCAATTTCTATGCCTCTCCTTATGTTGGTACAAGTCTAGCTTCATCCAATTTCTCCTCAGGATGGAATTCCTCCTCATTTTGCATGACCTCCTCCTTCTGGTAGTCTTCCTCTATTATTGGATTGCATAACTAATCCTCCAACATCTTCAACTCCTTCTCCCATGGCATGAGCATTTTATCTGAATGCTTTTCTTCTTCTCTCATCACTTGGGAAGATTTAAATGTTTGTTGTTTATCCTCCATGATAGTCTTGGATGGATATATCTCATTTTATGCACCTTCAACACGTGCACTGGCCTTTGTTGGGATACTTGGTAGGAATATGTTGATTCCCCCAATCATTACAATTCATTTCTGATCCTCCTCTGTCAATGTTCCTAGATTATCCAAACTCACCTCCGAGTTACCGAGACTTTCATATAGTCTCATCTTCATCTCTATCAGCACTCTTGGCTGATATGAACTCCTCTTTGAGCTCTTGATACTTTTATATAGTCTCATTTTTTTCACCTTTCCCACCTAGATATCTGAAATTTCACTTATGTCCTCTTAGCAGTCTATGAGATCCTCAACTGATCTCTTCTTATTACCCACCTGGAAATCTGAAATTTCATCTCTTCCCACTTGGGATTCTACAAGATCTCTACTCAATCTCTCTTCCTCCTCATCGAGGCTCTCTCCAACCTCTGGCTCACAAACGCAAACCATCTCCTCCTCTATGGAATTGAGTTCTTCAACTTGCCTTATCCACCTCCCTAATATCTGTCGCTACCTCTTGGCAACCAATTGATGGACAAACCACTTTGGTTTCCCCTTCATGGGCCACTAATAACTCCATCTTCCTTTTTCTTCTTTATGCATCTTCAACATCATCTTGTCGAGCTCCTCTCATATCTCCTTGATCTCTTTGTCCATCTTCTCACAAATCATCTTCTTATAGTCGCCTTTCCTACCGTGCTTCTGGACTTCAGTAGTCATTTTCTCTTTTTCCTTACAAAGATTATTTCCAGCTTTGATACCACTTGATGCAAACCCCTACCGCCTCCTGGGATCTTCGCGACCTCTTGGTCTAGGATTGCTCAAATTTGGAGCTAGATAAGCTCTCGGGCCCTTGCTAAGCCCCCAAAATCTTACACTTGTCCTTAATTTTCTTATGCAGGTCAAATGCTAAACCTGCACATGCTTTTCCTAATCCCCCTTTTACCTTTAAAATCTTATAAAATAAAATTTGGTCCCTATCCCCTTTTGTTTCATCCAACTCCTCATGTGATAGCGGGATCTGACCAAGCGCTAAACCAAAAGGAATTAATTCATAACTCCCAGCACTTCAGGCTTCAGGGCTCTCTACCTTTCTTAATATATGAACTCTTATGAATGTACAAACTCACAGAATTTTGAACAACAGGCAATAATATCAATGACCCTTAATAAGCATTGAGATCGACGACTCAACCTCTCTTTGGGAGTTCAGGCTTCAGTCCTTTTTCCTGCTCCAACATGCTATACCCCCAAAATGTTGAATTATGAATCTGATCAGATGACCCATATCCTCTCGCAAAATAAATGGTTGATACTCCACTTTGCAGCTCTAGGCTTCAGAGATTCCCACAACATTACACCTAGAAACCCCTAGAGTGTCGAACTGGTGAACTCACAAAGGCCTAATCTATAGGTTGAATAAACAAAACATCAGAATATTAAGACAAGAAGATTGGCGGAAAATGCCTCAAGCCTTCATTCTCAACATACTATTCATCTTAATGATAAAAATATATAATACAATAATGCACCCACCTCAATTGTTCTCACATCGACACCTCATTAGGAGATAAGGTCAAATGAGGAAATATAGAAATCTAGAAACACACTTAGGATAACAACTATATCCTAGTATGTACAATATTAAAAGTGGTATACTTAGACTTAATGATTGTATATTTAAAAGAGGCTAACATTCCCCCCCTCAATCATAAGTCTGAGCAATAATACCAACAATGAAGGTGCATAAACTGGTATATCTCCATGTCTTCATGCTGAAACTCCTGAGCTGAGTAGCAATGAAGAACTGCCTGAAAAACCGCCAAATCTGGATGTTAAGAAATCTGGAAAACCTCACTGTGTAATCATGTGAGCCAGAATGCCAACAAATTTTTTCACTGATGTGAACTCCAATATGATGAGAGCGAACAAAGAGAAGTGAATCAGCTGCAAGTCTGCCACATCCCTGAAAATGCCTGACAACTCAATCAATGCCAATGTGCAATACAAAAGAATCCATCTTTCCTCTACTAGGTCCAATGACCATCTAGGTGAACCAAATGTTCACATCATTGCTCTCAAAAAACAACATCCCTATGTATGATTCAATAGAAAACCATCATTCTGCCAAATTCTTCCATATACAGACAACAGTTGCCCATCTGACAAATTCGATACCCATCTGGCATATTTGTTGTCGAAACTTTTAGTATGACAACCATATGCAATTCCATCATAAATTCTATCATTAATTTCCCCCCTTTGTCAACTGAAAGGAGAGACCACAAGTGGTTTCATGAACCATCTTCCCTGGATTTTTGAAATCCCCCCCTTAAGGTGCATGAGGGTTTCACTTTTACTCCATTTTTATTTTTTTTATTTTTTATTTGTGTACAACTCAAAGTGGGCATATGGAATTAACCACATGTTATCTCATCCCGTGAGGGCCATGCTCAAAAGCTACGCCATAAGGGGACCACTTTGTAGTTATATACATATTTCACTATTTTCTTCGAAAACATGTCTTGACTCGAGATTGTGTTCTTCGGTAAGACTTATATAATTGCTTCGCAGTTAATGACCATTGCCAAGGATCAATCCACTCA